>JACCGJ010012621.1:0-59514 GCA_013407085.1 Atriophallophorus winterbourni
GTGGTCTATAAGCCATCGAATGTCTTCTCGAAGAACAAGTTTCCTGTCTGTTGAAGGGTGTTTTGGAGAATTTGTTCATGTTTTTTGTGTCTACTCATCAGTACCAAGTCTTTCGAAATATTCACACAGCTTATCACATCGGTCCACATTGGAAGCACTGGACTCGAGTTTCGCTCTCATTGGAGCTCATCAGCAGTGCATATCCTGTCTCGGGTCCGACTCGAACTCAGGACCTTCACATTGTAGTCTCATGCTTTACGGCCTGAGCTACCGACCCCCGTTTGACCGATCGCGATTAAGTCTTCATGAATGTCTCTCCAGACTGGCACATTTGAGGAGCGTCATGCCCAACCAGTCGAGAAGGAGCCAGCAACAACTATTAAGATCGTCCAACCGATCTGATCTCCTCGTCAGGTCTTCCCATCAGATACGGTGTAGGCTAACACTTGTTAGATCTGACGGGCTTTGTAGTTGTTGAAGTGTGTTTTGGAGAATTTGTTCATGTTTTGTGTCTACTCATTAGTACCAAGTCTTTCGAAATATTCACAAGGCTTATCACAACGGTCCACATTGCTTCTCCTGTAACACATAAAAGTTGTTTACATCCCATAGAGTATGTGAATTCGAAGGATGTACCGAGTTTTACCATTTTATATTCTTGGATGTTGAAAGGTAGGTAGTATCGTAAGTACAACGTATGAAATGATTCGATTAATTTTTACAGAATTTGGCAATCATCTATGGTGCGTAAGCTAGTACAAATTTTGATGTCATAATAATATAAAACCATTTTGCTGCCAACGATTTTAGGTATATAATACGCGAACACCAGGAAGAGTAATAGCCCACAGACTGCGCTTGTTAATGTGGAAGAATGCGAAACAACTTGTGATTGTAATCCGCTGTTGGGTACGGAATGTATGACTAAACAGTTCAATCACATGTACCTAAACCCATGTAGATATTACTGTTGCATAGGGAACGTACAAAGAACCGCGATGTTTAAACACAGAATCACATAGTGATTCGTGGTCAATCACTGAAGGCGTTTATGGATGATCAAAGTAATGTGTTGCTCACATCCCCCGAATTACACCCCACAACCGGTTTCTGGCTGTTTGCCGTCATCAGGGTGAGACAGTGAGATTAGTTTTCGTGGGCCTTGAAACAGGGGATTAATGGTAAACGAGATTATACTTGAATGCCATTGTTGCAAAGAGTTCTTACAACGAACCACGATGAATGACCAAAGTAATTTTTTGTGGAATGTAATTTCGGGGATGCGAGCAACACATTACTTTGGTCATCCATAGGCGCCTCCAGTGCTTGATCACGAATCACTATGTGATTCTGCGTTTGAACATCGTGGTTCGTTGTACGAACCCTATGCAACAGTGGAATTCAAGTATAATCTTGTTTACCATTTGTCCACTGATTCATGGCGTACGCAACCTAATATTACTGTCTGCACCTGATGGCGCAAACAGCCAGAAACCGGTAGTTGACTGCAATTTTGTGGGATGTGAGCAACTCATTACTTTAGTCATGTAGATATTGTTTACAAGCATTTTTATGTACAAAAATGCCCATTTGCATGAATTTCCACCACACACCCGGAGACCGTTTTCTTGCTTTATGCACTAATCATGTGGAGACTGCACGATCAGTATCCTCATGAGCTTGAAACACTTGAAGAATGGAAATCAGGTTTTACCTCTGTGCCACTTCTAGGTAGGGTCAGCACAACTAATCTGTTAAATATCATGTGTCCAAACTCGAATGATCTTGATTATGAGTGTAAACAGTAAGATACCCGGTCACGGTGTGTGATGAAATGCATGCAAATGTGCATTGTTGTTCATGGATATTTGTTTATAATCTGTCTACATGTGTTTGTGTACATGTGCATGAACAGATTTTACGTACCTCCCGTACCCAACAGTGACATAATTGCTCAACTTGTTTTCCATTCTTTCAACGTTTAGAGTACAGCGGATCCTTTTCCCGCTATTAGCAACTGATCAGTGTAAAAAATCCTGAAACCGGTCGCGGGATGTCTCTCTGATGGAAATGCAGGCAAATAAGCATTTGTTATTATCATGATTTTTAAAACTATCCACATGTGTTTCACCGCATGTGATTGAAATGATTGTGTTTAGCAAACGTACCCGACAGTGACATACAATCTTTTTCACTGTTGCGAACACATGGTGAGCCAGATCTTGCTATCCTTACAGGATGAATTTAAACGGAAATATTCTCTGTCGTCAGGAGTATGTTATGGAAATGTATACCAATGAGCATTGTTATTCGAGAACATAGGCTTCCAGCCCTATATATACGTGTGTTTGCTGTCATGTCATTGAACCTGTTTGTCGTTCCAAACAGTGGCATACAAGCGCAATTATTTTGTCCTTCTTATACTACATCAAGCGCATGAGAATTTTGATCTTGCAGTCCTTACCTGATGAGTGCGAACAGCATGAAAAGGGTTCATGAGGTGTGTGATGGAAACGCATGCAAATGTGCATTTTTGTTTATGATCATGATTTGGGCACATGTGATTGAATAGGCTGGTCGTACCAAGTAAACACAACAGTGCAATACAAAAGCAATTTATGTGTCCAAAGCTTCAATTTCACATGTCTCGTCAAGTGCATTATTGTTCCATGATACACCGCTTTTAAATTTACTAAACAGTTTAATTAGTGGGAAACTATTCCACCTGCACCACTCATACCAATAGGCAGTACTTGGATGCTGGACTGCAGTTACATTCTCACGCCGTAAGCTACGACAGTGAATCTGTAACTACCAATGAAATACTCATATGTCGACAAATGTATCGGTCTCACTCAGATGAACTCATTAAAAACCACTAGTACTGTCCAGCAGACAAGTATTCAAGCTAATCTGATTCGGAAATTCACGAAGTATTTGTATAAGCTAAGAAAAATGAGTTTAAACACAAAATTCACCAGAAAAATATATAAGCTAACCGCATTTTTCAGTAATCTGACTGCATTAACAGCTCAGTTGCTAAAGCAACGCTATATTTATGATAGGAAACAATGGGATAATCTTTGTCAAAGATTAGTTAGCAATGCCTCGCATGCTTCGTTTACCCGACTATTAAGGCCACCGAAATCACCTCGTGTGAACTCACCCAAGATACTTCGTAGATTACTATTGTCCGTACAAGATGTAAAAAATATTTTAGTAGACTCATTACTTTCAGCTGTAACAGCATTCACTGTAGGAATATTTCCCGATATTCTGTTGGGAAAAACGGCAATTTACTCGCATCAATACGGGACAATCAAGGGAGCAATTAATAGCCGAGCTTTTATTGTTCATGGTGTACCTAGCTCGAGCAATGAAAAATCAAGGAAATGGCTGCTATAAGACTTTGATTAATGGCGAGTTTTCAAGAGATCTCAGGTATAAACGGTATAATAACGACTCAGGGTTTACGCGTTAAGTCTAAAAGAAAACTCAACTGCCCTTCATCTCAACATATCATTTCGCAAAGAAGAAGTGAAACAGATATTATTCGAGACGTGTTACCACTGCCGAAAATTGGCAGCTCCTGAAATATGTATTTCAACTGCGAACGATATAAAGCGCACGAACATGAATGATCCTGAAATTAATTTCAACAAAAAGTCAATCGCGTGATGAAAAACATATATCCGTCGACCACGTCTGTTCCTGAATCCAATAATGTAAATGTTCCATCAGTCCAAAAAATAAATTCTATAAAACGCTGATCAAACAATGCTCGAGGCTTTCAGAACAACGTTTATGAAACTTGATTCACATGCGTCCTTAGCGTATTAAGATTTAATTGCTGTAACTGAAACCTAAATGAGTAATTCCCAACATGATTTTAAATTCCTTATTCTAAATATGCTGATTTACAAAAGTGCTCGACCAACAATAGGTAGCGGTGTCCAACTCTACTTACATGAAATCTTCAACTTTACTATTCTCATGTCCCTGAAAAAGATGTTTTAGATGCATTGTTTTTCTCCATTGAATTGCGTGACAAACATCTGCACCTCTTAGTATAGATTTAACGCGATCCTCTTCATCAAATGCAGCGGACCGTGTTTTATCTAATTCAATACGTTTTGCATTGAAGCTCTCCTAATCCCCTTCACTCGGTTATTTGAAACTACCGACAGTAGCTACAAACATAATAAGTGCAGATTATTTAAATGAATTTCTTAAGGATATAATGACTTGCACACTTCTTTACAATTGCGTAGTCACCTGACTAAACTAAACTAAAAGCATAGGAGGTTCAATTGCTACAAGCAGGCATTTTCTCTCGGTAGTGTGTCCTTGTGAAACATTTTTTCAACTCACGTGGTACAATCTTGAACAATTGATGCTTTCAAAATCACCACATTCCATTATAGACATGTATGGTTTTACGTACAATAAGAACATTTAACAACATTTTAGGCTATTTTTATTATCGGACCATATGTACAATTTTGGTGTCTTCTATAGAATAGATTATTGCATCACCTATGAATTAAACTATGGATAAAAATGAATATAATCTGATGCGCATTCGACCATCCCGCACTATGTAGTACAAGTGGAAGTAATTATAATAATTCATGCGCATGTGGAACCCGATCATACTCTCCCTACCTGATGAGTGAAAGCAGCACGAAACCGGTCATGCGGTGTGTCTGCTGGAGAGGCATTTAAAGGAGCTTTTTTGTTTTTAATGATTCTTGTTCTGAGCGTGTGTGACGCAGCGGATAAGATTCCGATCTGGCTGTTAATCATCGACTCAAACATGAATGCACAGAAAATGCATCCAACCCGGATCACTGACAAACCTATGTTCGAAGTGCGTAGCAAGTTATGCTGTACATTTTGGAACATGAACAGTTCGAGACTTTATGCTTAATCAAATAGAGACAGGCACTGTATTTGTACACGCCAGTGTCTGTGATATATGTTATCGCAATGCGTATTATATATCAGTGAATATTAATCATTCTCAGCACTCAGTTGCAATTTTGTGTGTGCCAAACAGTGTCCATCAAGGTCATTTGCCATCGCAGATAAGCATGATAGATCTGACTAATAGTTTTTCATTCGATCGATAAAATCGACTCACGCTTTGCTGCTTTGCTTGGACGCATATAACTTCTTTCAAACTGTGTATCATACTCCAGCCAATCACAATTTGCTGAATTCGGTATATAATACAAAATAATCTATCGTTTCATTATCGCCAACATGATGTTTGCCAAGAAAATAAACTTGCTGTTGCTGTCCATTTTAGTTGGGATCTTTCGTGAGTAGTGTATTTAATTACTTTATTAATATTGTTATCGCTTAAAATATAATTCTATAAAAATTCACATGAGACATATTACTAAAAAAATTCTCTGATAAAAATGATTATTGCTAACTTAAAATTATAGAATAAAATTATTTTTTATATCAATAAATAATATTATTTTACTATTTTATTTATTGTTCATGTTTTATTTATGATAATAGTTTGGAAAGCTTACATGATGTAGTATATTGTTAAGCAAATTCATATTAACAAGTAATCCCATATATAAGAAAATAGCCCATATAACTTATGAGATTCATCGGTAATAAATACAAAAGCCCATGTTATTGTCGAAAGCTTATTTCCCAAAATGTGGCGCAATTCAATAGCAAATCATTGTATTAGATGTGTGCATTTTTCGCTCATTAATGATGATTTATTCTTGGAGTAAAAATCATTTTTATCATTCTATTTTCACGGATCTGAGTTGAACAAACTTCAAACAATTTAGACTTTTAAGCCACTGATTTATAGGGTTCATGCAGAGAACAAAAGATTTTCAAACACAGAATCACAAAGCGATTCATGGTCAAGCGCTCGATGCGCTGATGTATGATCAATATAAAATATTGCTCACATCCTGAGTACTTGCACACCACAGTAGAGTTCTGGCTGTTTTTCACCATCAGCTGGATACAGTTAGCATAGGTTCAGTGACTCTTGGAGCGTAAATTGAATCGATATTTTGAGAACACTTTAATTCTTTTAAAGTTTTTTGACCGTTTCAACAGTCCGCGTCATTCGGTCAGGTCATGATCGTGTGAATTGAAAAATGCAGTAGCTGCAGGTTTTCGAGAATATCGATTTAAAATTTTTTGGCTTACTCACAGCGGAAATTTGCAAAATGTCAGCAATTTGATATGTGTGGTAGACCACCGTGTGCTTCTTTCGAACGATAGTGTACAAGGCTCCGATTAGTATATCGATTGACACTTATATATATATATATATATATATATATATATATTATATCTATATATAATATTGTCAGGACGAAGACAGTGTAAACAAAAAATGTAACTCCGATCTGTGAAAGAGCGGAAGTGTCTTGATCTCTGCAGGAGATTTTTTGGATAAAAAGAGAGATGTCGAAAGATATCGTGAGTTGGTGGAGAGAGGAGAGATCGAGGCGGTGGCGAAGTCAAACTTAAAAAAAGACGCATGTGCCAGCTACGTAATGAAGTGTAGATTGAACTGTCAATGTGGGCAAGATGTTTTTACACTCCGTTTGAATAAATTTACTATTATTAACATGAACTTGGATGTATTGTTGGCCTCTGTGTGCTGTGGCATCATCAAATGGATTACAAGCATTGCAGAAAACACACAATGCTCTGACATTTTCACGTGTGTAACAAGAATGCAAAGAAAAACGGTGGCAAAATTTCACACATATGGCAATGCGTTTACTTGCACCGAATTCCGCTTTTGAATGCACAGGTTGACTCTTCTCCCGGGATTCGTTGTACCGGGTGTCCACTAATATATATATATTAATATATATATAATATGATATGATATCTACGAGAATATATATAATATATAATATATATAATATATTATATTATAGAAGAGTAGATATAATATATATATATATATATAATTATATCTTATAATGTCTACGTCAGAAACACAAAAATTGTAAGCTGGGCTTGTAAAATAAATTCTGAGGACATCATCAATCTTCTTAACGTTTTCAATTTTATTTTGGTCACATAACATTAGGAAATAAAATTAGGACCGTGTTTAGTATCGTCTAGAATTTCCATCTTTAACATGCAAAAAGCTGCATTTTTAGGATTCAAAAATTGCCATATGCTGTATGATGTTTCAGTAAAGTCACACAACTTACATTTTCCCTGTGAAATCGGCATTAAAACTGTTGTTAGTTGGAGGTCTATGGTGCTGTATTCTTCAATAGCGAACAACGAGCAATATCCTGTTCACCTTCAAAAGTGTTTTTCAGCTTTGAGCTGGTTGTGGTGAATATAGTGCCTGAAACAAACTAGTAGATTTTTATCAATTAAGTAAGCCGGAGAATTCAACTATTCGCTGAATGGCGATAACAGAGAGCGCAATAGTTTCTGACATCTGAGTAATACATCTTGAATATTGTAAAGGATATTCGACTCGTCAGGGTTCTGTCTAACGAACCAAATGTGGTAAGGGTTTTAATTGAGGTGTGAAATCGGCATTAAAACTGTTGTTAGTTGGAGGTCTATGGTGCTGTATTCTTCAATAGCGAACAACGAGCAATATCCTGTTCACCTTCAAAAGTGTTTTTCAGCTTTGAGCTGGTTGTGGTGAATATAGTGCCTGAAACAAACTAGTAGATTTTTATCAATTAAGTAAGCCGGAGAATTCAACTATTCGCTGAATGGCGATAACAGAGAGCGCAATAGTTTCTGACATCTGAGTAATACATCTTGAATATTGTAAAGGATATTCGACTCGTCAGGGTTCTGTCTAACGAACCAAATGTGGTAAGGGTTTTAATTGAGGTGCCCGGTACGAAATGAGTTCTAGATATCGGACCGAATTGACAATTGACACAGTAAAAATGAGGACTTCTATTTTGATTAGAATAATTGTCTTTAGGATTGTTATATCCATGATCGTGTGTGTTGCAAATATTCGACCGTTTTTTTTCTTCTGGCGCGACTGTGCTTAAAATTGACATGAATGATATCGGGGTTTGCATCGAAACAAAACTAAGTAAGCGAATACGTCATTCATATATTTTATATTGCGGTGACATGAGTGCAAAATCTATTTAGTTTTTTGTAACAAAAAAATTCGGACAGACAGCAACGTCTTTCTAACTTTTGTTTGAATTCAGATTTCAGTAATAATATTATATGACTTTTGACATCATGTCAGAAAAAACGACTAATTTTCCGGTTACTGCCGCTCATCAGTTATGCATATCCGTGACCTTATTTTCGATCGCCGCTCTGACGTGGGGATAAACCCATTTTTTAGTTAATTCGATGATAAATCCTCATTCGTAACCGTTACCCGGTGCTGCATTTAAACAAATTGTGGGACTCAAACTAGCCCCCCACATCAATAGATAAATTTTAATTTGCAAATGAGGACTTATCCTCGAATTCGCAATTAAATTGGTTTAGAAGAAAGTCAGAACCGCGATCAAATGTTAGGTCACGGATACGCATAGCTGATGTGCGACAATACCCGATAAACCGTCCTGTATTCGAACGTCAAATACTATTTATTAATGAATTCTATCTATAAAGAAAAACCTACAATCGTGCTGTTAATGTAATATTTCAAACATATTCCAACCAGTTACCAGTGATGCCTACACCGTACTGTAGACTTAGATTAGGCCCCACATCAAAGCAAATTTCAATTGAAAATAAGGATTTATCCTCGAATTCCGCAAATTACAAATCATCAAATGCTTTTCAATTTCTTTCATCTAAATATGCACAGTACGCTTAAAGTTTTGAGGCGTGTTTCTTCGTTCAGAAAATAAACTTTAAATCTGGTTTTTCACAGTGATCTCCGCGCAACCGCTTGATCATTTACTGAAGAAAGATCAAGAAATAGGTATGGTAACCAAATTCACCTTTCTCATTTAAAACATGCATTCAAGTTTAATTGCAATTATGGCGTTGGCTGATTAATAAAAATAAGTGAAATCATCCCTCACATAAAGAGATGTATACAAATTTAACAACATTTTTAGCAATAACTATTGTAATGTTTCTCTATATTTGATTAGAATCATTTCATTGATTTGGCAACATTTTATTATAAATCCAACAACAGAAGTTCTCCATGAAAATTTGACAAAATCATTTAAATAGCACGATGAATTTCTGTGCGATAAGAGAACGTTTGCAAACATTTTTGATGAACATTATTTCGATTCCCTAATGCAAAATTTCAAGTGAACTTTCCATGTGATCTTAAGCTTGAATCCCACAATCCTCAGGTAAAAAAATGAAACAGAATTTCCTCAACAGTCATAGTAATTATTAAATGTTGGATAGGTGTAAGTTACATAAATTGAGTAATCAAGGACTATGTGCAAATGTGTCAACCACATACACATCAAAGGTATTGACCTTCTATCTGAACTAAGCATTTACTTATTTTTGGATGTATGAGAACATTCCGACGAATCACCTTTTATTTGTCCAATCTTTCATAGGTAAGAATACGCTCATAACTTCTTCATTCAGTTCCTCGTTATCTACGGGCTGCAGAAATAATTCCTAATTTCTAATAGTGATGAAAAAGAATACAACTCCAAACTAATCCATATTCATATCCTTACGCTAACGCATTTCGTAAATGTGTCCCACCCAGATTTCCAAGAAACACACGTAAAATGTTGTCTATTGTTGTTGTTGACCTATTTCGGTTGATGTCGACAATGTTATACAGCTTCTCGAATGACTAAAGAGTCCGATTCTGGAGGAACAATCACTTCCACAGAGCTTGCAACGATAGGCAGTACTCGGTCGTAATGTATCACTTGCACGCCGGCAGCGTGATCTGCGTTCAGCAGCCAAGAGCTGTACCTGCTCCTTCCGCAGCTTGCAGACGACGCTATGCAGAATGCCTCCAATGTGTGAAAATTACCGCGAGAGCCCAGAAGTATCCTTAGTTGATACGATCATACCATATAAAAAGATCTGGGCTACAAAAACAGAAATGGGCACCAGTCTTCTAATCCATAACAGTTTAATGAGGAACTCACAAAAAACCGTTACTGATGAAACTTAAAATCATATAATCAATTAGTCCTAACTAGAAATAAACGTAATAATGGAATACACGGGAAAATGTGATAATAATTTAATTATGACTAGAGAGCAGTGTTCATGATATATTATTCACTAATATTTTATACGGTGGTATTTGTTTTGAAATTATTTCATGAAACGATCACACATGACAGACGCCATTGAGGAACAAAAGGGTGAGTTGGGCTGTGCTGTTAAATTTAATTTAAAAATGAATATTCGAGAGGTTTATTGTTTTCATACTTCTGAACATGCAATATTTCACATAAAATTTCTCTGCTTCACGGAACTGGGCTATATTCAAACTTTCAAAGCTATTCGAACCGTGAACCTTGGAGATGGAAAGTAGCTTAATTTAATGATGAGCTATTGTGTACAATTTATATTGATTAATTTGAGTGCCAGTGGAAACTTCATTCTACTTCATGGACTCTTTTCTGATCTCTAATCAGGTAAGAACATAAAGCTATAAGAGTTAATAGCGAAGATGTATACCTAGCATAAACTCTCAAAATATATGTTAGATATCCTGAACAACACAAGGACAATCTAAGCACCGACGAGATCATTCGAAACCCACAAGAATTTATGTTTAGTAATCAATGCTTCAGACGACATGCTTGACAACAGCAGCAAGTGAAAAACGTCAATCACTAGTCAAAAGAGTTAAAAGTTTAAAAGCTTGAACATGAAACAGTTTGTATGAAATCGAATATCAAATCAGATTGAAGTGACAATCGGCACAAGCACATTGTGACCATTGCTGTGCTGTGATTTGCATATATAACGTAGTCGTTCGTTTTATTTGTAGTAATGTGCGTAATAAAAGGGTTCGACTAATCAGCTTTTTGTGTTGTATGTAAGACGCGGGCTTGACGATGCTAAAGTTATATGGCGTGCGATCTAAACATCTGTGACCAACACAATATATGTTCTGAGAGGAAACTCGATTTCGCCCAGATTGACTTGGCGCAACGATCAACTTCCTTCCTTCTATCCTTGCAATGAGTATAAGCCAGTGTGTAACTAACCAAAAATAAATGAAACGTACTTGCTACAAGGATGTATGAAACGCTGTTACTAAATATCACACTAAACAAAAGCTGATATGTTGTCGAGATTTATTGCTTTTACATCCCTATCTCATACAATTTAGGTGTAAGCCTGTAGAAACATACAGCGAAGGAGAAAACTCAGCACGTTTAGTGATGAAACATTTATTACGTTTTTTAATCACACAAACTATATATTTATTTGTGAAACGTTTGTACTCACCACGTCATGCTCGCACCAGCTTCGGATTATCGGCCGACTTGCAGTTCATTATGCAAACAATTCTGGTCATCTGGTAATGTGTGGCAGACAGCCACCTCTGACCTCTTATCAAAACAACTTGGGTCATCAGTTCAACGATAACCACGTTACACCACGCGTTTCACGGTCACTCGAAGATTATGTGCCGATGCATCCCCAAGGTCAAGCATTCCAACGCCAATCGGGTTGAGCTACAAGTCACAAAACATAAGAGGAAACCTGTTGGCAAACATGTTCAGTAAGTACTGGATGAAGAACAAGCACACGCGTATCTTATGTAAACAGATAAAGTAACACTAACCAGAAGCGCATGTCTCGGTCTCACTATATGCCCTCACCATTGAGGGCTCGTTTGACGAATAGCATATCGTTCGAAAAAAAATTAGTTTACCGAACCTGGCATGATTTTGAGGATTTTGTTTTTCGAACATTTCTATTGCTATCTCTCCGAAACCGGAATTATGACGGGATTGCGGTTCTCGTCATCGGACTGTTCGATGCTTCTTGCTTCCTAGTTGTATCGGAGGGCGGTGTTCTAGATATGATATTAACCTTCGACATTAGCACAAAATGACAATGCACGTTGCACCTACAAAATATTAGTAACATACCAATGTCGTAAATCGCGGATTGTAAATGTTGTGGATGCAAGAAAAATTGTGTTGCTCAAGTAGCTGGTATGACAGCGAATCCCACATTATTTTTGCTGCTTGGATATACTCTAATTAATGCGTTCTGTTAGGCAATCGTTTTCATAGATCAGTATAAGTGCAGAGCATGTGCTAATTATTCTAAGACATGTAGCATAAATCCATCTACATTTGCCTAAATAACGCACCGAATTTCAGATAAATTAGGTGGTACATATTAGTAGAGAACACACTTTGTCCAGTCAATATGCACAGATTTATTAAACGATATTTATTTTAGTTGAAAAACGAATATTTGGTAAGTAACATGTAATTCCGATAACTGCCACATATTTTGGTACTGGCAGCCATTTGTTCCAACAATCGCGTGTTCCTCGTTGTTCTCAATTTTGCAGTACGCCATGAATGCATTATTGCGCATAGAAAGTTATAAAATTTGTCATTAGATATACTATACAGCGTATTGCCGGAAAAATATAAAAAGATCAAAATTAAAGAAAATATTGACAGAAGTGTTTCAACCACGATGCTCAAGCTAAAATTTGAAACATTTTCTAATTAAGCTTCTCCATTCTCATAACACTTTGGGTTGGTTTACAATCAGAATTTAACTTTTCAAATTAGTTCACCATAATTAAGTTGATTGAAGTGCATCTCCGTTTTGGTGAGCACAGAACATTTTATAGGAAACATGCTGGCAATCTTATAATCATTATGATACAGTTATTCGTGAACAAGAGCGGTACAATTAAATGAACAAACAAGCGAATTACACGGCCTAATTCAACAAATTTTGACAAGAGAAATTAGTGTTTACGTTTCACTTTAAACGTACAAAGTATAGGGTGATTCATGTTAACTTCAGATATGGCTTCAATCTGAGCTATTCATTGTAGTTAATTGTTGTAAACGAATAAACCCGTCCCTTCTCATTTCGCCGCATCAAACAAACATTTCAATTTTATGTAAAAATCGCGAATTGAGCAATTTGCCAACATTTGCTTGATTTCCCGTCACGCAGATATAATTGTATCGCTTTGTGTTGTTTGCTCTCACCACACCTGAATGAGTTAAACTCGCGAAAACTAATACACTCAATTCGGCCGTCTGTTTTCTACCAGTATCTTCGATCATCCAGCAATTTTAACCGTTTCTCAACTGACTAAATGCACACAGATCTTCATAGTGCTATCCCTAGCTGATGAGCGTATATAACACGTAACTGGTTCTGGAAGTTCTGAATAAGTGTGCTATTGTGTAAAGAACATTTTATTTGTGGAATATATTAAAAGTTTCGGCTCACGTGGTGGGAAATATGCGGTCAATTGAGAGTGTTTATGCGAATCTGTTTGTATTGAACAACAAACTTTTTATACAAATAGAGCAAACAAAAAATGGATAGTTTGTATCAATATATTCAAATAACCCCTGTTGATGTAAAATTATATCGATAATATACTTACAATATTTAGTGATGTACAATATTTCATCGTCGGTAGAATTCCTCTCATAAACATTTTTGAAGATAGTAATGTGTGGATTTGTATATTTTATAATTAATTAAGGATTCTTATGACGGCTAAACATAAATCTATGTCCAAGAATTAGACAATATTGATCTATGAATCATTTACAGTAACTTTTAAATTTTACAAAAATAGACAGAGAAACAAATGCAGAATAGCTTTCTAAGGATTGTTCAAGATGCAGGTTAATTCTACTATGAGAGCGTGCCTATATATTATGAATCATACGCAACAATAGCATTCTAAAATATCTATTTAATGCAAAATTACCTTCATTGGAGCAGGTTGCCCTTTCGCTGATAATAAACTTGCAAGAACAATGCAAGCGATTTTAATTGGCATTGCGAATTAGTAATAACCTTCTTTTGCTGCTCAATTAGAAACATATTTTAGAGTGCCAGGTTCCATCTGAGTTTGTGCAAATACAACTTACGGCTGACGAGAGTTGATCTGGTCAACAATCTGCAATCTTCGTCAAACGAACTCTTCGAAGCTGCAAGGGAGCTGTGAATATTTAGCACAATTCACACTCTAAAGCTTGAGTTCTTCGGGCGCTATAATTCTAAATCCGAATAAACGTTCCGATGCTGGGATTTTGACAAGAGTTTCGGGTAGGGAATTCCAAAGGAAACAGACACGTACACAATAAAAATATCGGCGACAGCTGATACGGGAGTGGGGAATTTGCAGTGTCGCTGAGTGGCTGCGTGTATGACGTGAATCACGGTATTCGAATAAATGTTTTAAGGGATGATGTGGGGTATTCAATATTTTATATGTCAGTATCACATCAAAATGAAGGCTTCTTTGGAGGGGAGTGGGGAGCCTCAGTTTTTTCAATCGTTCCTCGTACGCTAGTTTACGCATGCTCAAATTTTTGTATTTTATGTAGTTGAGAATTCAGTGTTCCACATTCTGATACTTATTTCTTATCACATCAACAGGCCTATTAAGTGAGTGAGATTTCATATTATATATTTTTCAAAATAATTATAAAATGTGTTCATAAAATAACGTATACGTATGATGATGGGAAATGCTTAATATTTGTATTTTAATAAAAACCTGCACGCGTACTACATACCACTGCAAGACATACACATCGAACCTCTCGAAATTAATTAACCCTGATTGAAAATTCCATTTTTGTGTGAACCAATTAAATATTTACAGCGAACAAATTCATCAAAAATCACCTGTCATTGATTTCCATGTAATGACTTATACAAGATTTACGGTTCAATAATTATGGTGATGAAAAAAGCTTCAAAACTGCCGAGGCATACTTGATATTCGTTCAAGAAAAAAAACACGCGTTTAATGTCAGGTATATTCCAGTTGAATACGTTCAACAAGTTGATACACACGGGTAGTCAAATTGTTTTTAATAAATAGGTGTTCGAATTTCGTATGAATTCTACGACGCTGGGAGCTGCAACAAAGTTCCGGGGAGGGCATTCCACATGGAAACATAAAGAATAAAAATATCGGTGACGGCTAATACTGGATTGCAGAAATTGTACTGTCATCGAATGGCTGCATCTATTCTGTGAATCATGGTATTCGATTAAAGTTTTAATCGACGATGTGCACAATTTTGTGTATCTAAATATTATATCACTGGTTATGGCATTTTCGAATGTGGTAGGTAGGATCAGGTTTTTCATTTGTTCTCGTAAGTTAGTTTCTGAAAAAGACTAACGAGTTTGCTAGCATTATTTTAAACACTATAAAGCAATATTATATTATACCATAGGCAGAGAGTCCAATTATGTGATGCATGTTCTGAATTCGGAATTATGTAGGTATTCATGTTTGTTGGCAAAGAACCAGACGGTGTTTTATACAGCAACAGGTGTGTTTTAAGATAAATATTGATTGCGTTGTGATGAAAGGTTACAATGGTTGTCTTGCGATCACATGTGTCGCATCGATCACATGTGCACTAGGCTCTTAAACAGAACCATTTTGGGAATATGATTTTAAAGCTAAAAAGTGATCACTATGAAAAGCGAAAGATGTTTCTTAATGTTTGTTCATAGTATTTCAGGATCGACAATGTGTTTTGCCTGAAATTTTAACACTAAGCAGATTTTGTTCCTGCTTTATTTCAAACATTTTAATTGAGTATTTTATTTTTCTGCATGTAGTTTCATCACGTGAGTTGTCTAGCATTTTCATTAACTGATGTTTCGACTCAATTCTTTTTTTAAATTTCAACTAGAAATAAAAAATTCAATTCGTAACCTCAATCACTGCACTGAATTTATCATTTAAATTTATATTGAGTTGCACAGCATTTTAAAAAAAATCTCAAGGTTTAACCTTGCTCGATATCATACCCGTCTCTTGATTTCGACAGCGCTTTTTACCAAGGCAATATTTCAAGGTTTAAGTAATTAACAAGTTTGTAAAAATAAATCGACTGGGGACTTTCATTAAAGCACATTTCACATGCCGGCAAATAGCGAGCAACTGCCGGTTGCAACGAAGTTTACTTCCCGTGTATCTAATGGTTTCCAGTTGTAAAGTGTAACAAACTTTGATAATCTATTAGATTTTGTTTATTAATTTATAGGTAAATTTGTAGACATAAGTTCTCAAAATCATTCATCTTAATGATCAACGAAAAATAAATAAGACGAAGGTTATTCCGTCTGATCAACATAGCACTGAAATTATTCGGCCAAATAAAGATGCATTCTTATATAAAATAGTTTTTTGGGAAATTAACGGGATCGAAGCATCCTACAGCAATTTTGACGGATAAATTATCACGGTGCATTTTTGAAATCTGCGGACTTGATTTGCAAGAGGCTGTACTGCATAATCTTAATCGTCTGGATGCACAGAGTTCTGTCATCATCATAATCATCAAAGACAGCAATTCGAGGGCTTCGTACCGGAGAACTTTAACGAGAACCTACATCGCACAAGAGCATGATCTGAATCTACGCAGGTATTCCAAAAAGAGCGGCAGTCCTCAATGCAACCTCTCCAGCGAGCACTTATGGCGATATGGTCGATTTGGGCCGAAGGTTGGCTTCCATCCGGCGAGCGCCATGTGGAACATTGACATCTTTTATGGCGAAAGGAGGTGCTGCTAATGAATAATCGAGATTGTGCACAGAATTGTATAAACCGTTCACCATTATCTGTGCGTTGGCTTTCAAGACCAAACATGCCACCTAATTGTGATTCAGATGTATCTAAGCGACCTAGTCTGGCATTCATATCTCGTGCTAAGACAACAATATCGGAGCTTTTTGCATGTCGCAAAAGAGCATAAAGATCGTCGTAGAAGGCGTTCTTCTCGTCGTCGAAATTGGTGTTAGTTGGAGCGTAAGTTGCTACAATGAACAAGCATCTCTGATTAGAAGATTTTGAGTTTGGTCTAATATTAGTGGCTAGTCTAACTGCGCACATCCTGCTTGTTTTCTTTTACGCGCCCTGCTGTATGCAGCATATAAGGCAACCCTGTTTATCGTGCGCAACGGCCGATGAACTATGGAGTTGGTTTTCGTATTAATAGTCATGGTCATGGTTGTATGCGGGCTGGCTGCGTTCTGCCATCAATCAAACCTGAATACCGCATTGGTGATGTTTCCACGAATCATTCAAGAACATTACCATCACTCTGTTGAGTATAGTAAATTGCTCTGTAAATTACAATCGAATTAAACAATTCGCTCTTTTTAGCCACCTTAGGATACGTCTAGCACGGACAACATTAGACATTAGTGGCTTACAAGCGTATCTTGTTTTTCACTGTTTCAAGTCCTGTGGATTCATATCGTACTCTTCCTAAATGATGAGTGGGGTGAATGTGAGTAAAAAGCATGTAAATACCTTTATAAGATTTCCTATATCTAATCAAACAGTTTATATAAACTTTCACGTGCATATAAATTCAATGAATTTTTTCGTAATTTTATTGTATTTTATTTTTCTAACCAATTTTGCTGACAGTGGGTGAGTAAACCGATTTTTGTTTGGAAGTAAAAGTAAAATTTTAACTGCTCACCACAGGCGTTGATTTGCAATTTATAAGAAGTTGCAAACTGTATGTTCTGATTGAGTGTGGTGGATGTGAGCAGTACCATATATGTTCTGATTATTTTGTTAAAGAAAAATTTTAACTGTTCAACACAAGGGTTGATTTGAAATTGATTAGAAGTAGAAAATTGTGTGTTCTGATTGAGTGCGGGGGATGTGAGCGGTACCATATATGTTCTGATCATTTTGTGAAAATGTCCATGATTTAAAACTTGAAATTGTTAAAGCGTTCCAAATTTTAGTATTTTTGTTTGGCAAAGCCAAAATTCAATGTTAGAACTTTCGAAGAAGATGTTTTATGGTGTGAGAAGTCAAACAGCAGTACAATATCATAGGTTATAATTGTGAAAGTTATACAAATAGTTACTTTAATGTTTACTTTGATATGCATCTAGGGTGGTTTAAAATTAATTTCTTTTGTGACAAGGAGATAGGAAATCTCTGCCGGAAATATTTTTCTGGGTATATATAATTTTCCAATTATGTGTGTAACAACAAGATGCATAAGCCGAATGAATAAAGTTGCGCCGACAGTTAAATTAAAATATCTGGGATTTGAAGATTCCGGTTGTGACTGCGAGTCGGAAGATTGGAACCAATTGTTTAAAGGAGTGTGCGTTGGTGGGACCTCGTATGGATTATTCGGTATGTCAGGATTAGGTCATCTTGGATGCGTGTGCGCTCGATGGTGCATAATCAAATTATTGTCAGTCGCTGCTCAACGGTTAGATTGTGCAATCCATAAGACATTTGGAGTGTTTTATGATAATTCCTTTCGAGGAGCTAGATGTCATTTTTCACCATGGTAGCCCTACTTTTAATGTATAGTCCACAACTGGATATATGAAGTTATTGTTAACATTTGACAATCAATTTGTTGGGAAACCTACGAAAATTCGACTGAGTACGCCGAGCACGGTGTTCGTAAACGACCTCGCACTGCAAACTGTTTTTAAAATTTTCGCACACCAGAATGCCGAATTCTTTTTGCGACATAATCAAGCGTGTAACTGCCAAGTATGCATAATAAACAGAGCGGTATCGCAACTTGCCACATTTGGTACTTACGCAAGTTGAAGGTTAGCTTGTATTAAATTGACTAATGGTGCAGTTTATTTGAATCTCATTCTAAAATTAGGCAATCCTCAACATCGTCGGCGAAAATAACAAGTCTACATCGCACCAGTTTCAGTCGATCGTTTATAAATATTATGAACAATATTGAACCGAATACTCAACCTAGTGCGTTCAGAGATGTAAATTGCGGAGCATGTTAGTAGATTTCCAGTCACGCCAACCTCTTGCAGCTTCTGATGTAGTAAGGAATGATCAACTCAATCAAAAGGCTGCTGAGACTCGTTATTTCGTTCCACTCAGGCATGAAAGGCTCAGTCCATTTTAACGGTTGCAGTTCAGAAGCATTCGAAATTCGCCGACGCGTCAAACAAGGGTGTGTTCTTGCTCCCACGCTGTTCGGTATTTTCTTCGCTGTGCTTCTGAAGCACGCTTTTGAGACAAGAACAGAAGGCATTTACATACGCACGCAAAGTTATGGCAAGCTTTTCAACCTGAACCGGTTGAGAGCACAAACCAAAGTACGGGATGTGATAATCCGTGACCTGTTGTTTGCTGACGATGCAGCCTTTATTGCTCACTCCCAAGAGAACCTACAGTCGCTAATGGACTGTTTTTCGTCACCATGCAAAGACTTTGGTCTAACAATCAGCATGAGCAAGACCAAAGTCCTTGGTCAAGGGACTGTATCGCCACCAATCATCACTGTTGGAAACTGTCAGCTTGAACCAGTACATCATTTCACATATCTTGGTTCAACCATTGCAGATAACCTCTCGCTAGACACGGAGATTGATAAGCGGATTGGCAGAGCAGCTGTCATTCTGTCTCGATTGAACTCTCGTGTTTGGGGTAACCGCAAGCTGACTGTAAAGACAAAGATGATGGTATACAGCGCGTGCGTACTAAATGCTTTACTATACGGCAGTGAAACCTGGACCACCCACGCAAGACACGAAATGATGGTGAATGCTTTCCATCTACGACGCATCCGTCGTATCTTGAACATATCGTGGATGGAGAGAGTGACTAACGCTGAAGTGCTTTCAAAAGCCGGTCTACAGAGCATGTTCACCCTATTACGCCAGCGCCGCCTGCGTTGCCTTTGCCATATCTATAGAATGGAAAATGGTCGTATTCCGAAAGATCTACTCTACGGCGAGTTGCAATTAGGAAGTCGACCATTGGGCAGACCGCACTTGCGGTACAAAGATGTTTGCAAAAGAGATATGAAAGCTCTTGACATTGACCCCGCAAGCTGGAAAGAACATGCTCTTGACCGCTCACTTTGGAGACATTGTGTAAAGCGTCGACTGCAAGCCGGGGAGGAGCAAATACAGCTCCTGGCTGCTGAACGCAGATCACGCCACCGGCGTGCAACTGATGCAATACAACAGAGTTATAACTATCGTTGCAAGCGCAGCGGGAGAGATTTTTCCTTCCGAATCGGACTGTTAAGTCATTCAAAAAGTTGCAAAACATGAAATTCATGCGATGTGATGTACATCCATGGTCGACATCGACCGACGGAGGCCAACAACAACAACTAAAAAAATTATGAGTATGATCCTGTAAATACTAGCATGCATGATATTGATATAATGTGACCGAATATATCACGAAACCCACTTTAATGGAAATATCATCAAAGAGGCAAACGTGGTGTCATATATATCCTAAATACTACTGTGATTACAATAAAAAATTCAATTATCTTACTAATGGACATTAATAGTTTGTAGCAATTTCTTGATTAGAGCATCTTTTAAAATTCCATAATGCAAACAGTTTTTCGTCCGATGAAAATGCAGTGGGATTTGTTCAAAGTTTGAATTACGCACGTAAAAATGTAATAAACATACACCTAGTTTATATAGGAAAATCTGGTCTCCAGAAACCTGTACTAAACATGGCACTTTGACCTGATTGGTCAATCGATTTCGCGACAGCCCTTAGCTCGTTGGCTTCAGTCAATATCTTTTAATAAAGGCAGCCTTTGTCGACAGATTCCGTTTTAAAACGAAACTGATTTGATGCCATATCCAGGTGTGCTGGTTGTGCTTTTAATATTAAAGATGGTAACAGCTGTAAACTTGCAACATCTTCCCTTAGTGAAAACCTATTACTTTCATCGCTTCAGAATAATAAATATTAAGAGATTTATCCACATGATGAAATAAAGCGTAATTAACATTGATTGCGTAATGCAATTAAAAAAATAATGTTAAAATTTAGAAAAACAGTAAAGGCTCACTGAACTTGATCTTAATGTGTCCACCCGACGAGGGCAAACAGCCTGAAACCGGTAGTGGAGTGTAAGGAATGGATATGTGAGAACCACAATACTTTAGTAAAATCATATTTTTTAACGATTTCTATTATCGTTCAAAAACAAATAACTATAAAATTAAACTCACTCATTTTACAATATACAGCTGGACCTGGTAAGCATGTGGTTAATAATATTTCATTCGGTAACTCGTAAATAATGAAAAAAACACGACGGCACTGTTGCGATATAATATCCTAAAATTAGTTTAAATAAGTTATACTTTTAGCATTTCTCTCGGATACACTAGGATGCTGGTTTCATTACATTCTTAGAATTAATATTGTATATTAAGAAAGGCATTTTTACAAATATAGCAATTAAGTGTGTAGTTGTTAAAGATATACTGAGCCTATAGCTCAATGCATATACCAACAGTAAAATTACACGTGGAGGAATAATTTATAATTACGCAGACTGGCGAATTCTTTCTCGGGCGCAAATTATTTAGCTTCATTTTTCTCATACGATGTAAATCAGGTCAATATAATTTATCGGGAAATAGAAGGAAGTCGATTTTAGAAATCTTGATATTGCGAGTATGATAGCAGGTTGAATACGTGTGTTTTAACCAAGTCAACTGGATTTGAAGATAGTGTCTATTGATTGATTCAAAAAACAGGATATCATGTTAGATAACGTTTGAGTTTAAAAATTTAATTCTGCAATTATTAGGGAAACGTTGCATAGGAATTTAATGTTCTACACATGTGTGTTGCAATGATTTTCTAAAGTTCCGGTAGTCGTTCTTAGATTATTTTGAGTGAACCTTGAAATTATATGTATGGTGTGCTTGTTATTAAGTGTTGAACAGCTAAATGAATTGCCTCCATATATTCCATTTTCACTAGTCCTAGATGCGATAGGTAAGTGTTAGTCAAAAGTTATCAAAAATTTATCAAAATACACCGTTTATTCGAATAACATAAATGTGGCTTGAACATAAAAAATGTAACAGCATTCCACCTCACAAACAGCTTTCGAGAGCATATTAGTGCATTTATTTGTAAACGAAGCGCATTTAGTCAGTTAAAAAATTACAGAAACTTTGTTATATTTTAGCGCCGAAGCCAGAACCTCCGAAAGAAATCGCACAACCACAGATCGCACAACCACCACAGCAACTTGACCGTAAGTAAAATAAACAGTTTACGTGAATCATGTTCATAGACAATTGAGCTAAATTATCAAAACCTAAGCGGTCATTAAGAAGTTACGGCGATTGTGATGAAACTATAATCGAAATGATTTTTGAACAACAACAAAAGAATGGAACAACTGAGATTGTTGGACAGGTGTTGTTGCAACACTATATACCACTGGAAAATTCACAGGATTATGTCCACTAATTTTCGTCGATCTCTAATTTAAAAATTTGATGTGTGCTCATGTGGTTGAATTAACTATATTCAACAGTGGTGTATTGCGAGAATGTGCCGGCTGCAAAGACGTTTACTTACCGTGCATCTAATGTAAAGTATAACAAAACTTTGATAATCTACTCGATTTTGGGCATCAATTACTAGGTAAACTTGAAGAAATTAATTTTCAAAATCGCTCATCATAATGAACAATGAAAACTTAATAAGCTGAGGTATGTTCCGTCTGAACTGATTAACATTACACTAAAATATATTGGCGAATTAAAGATGAATTGTTATATAAAATAGTTTTTGAAAAAAATACGTATCAATGCATCCTTTAGTTATAATAACGGATAAATTATCATAGTGAATATGTGAAATCTGCTGACTTAATTTGCAAGAGGCCTTACTGCATAATCTTAATCGTCTGGATGCACCGAGTTCTGTCATCAATCAAACCTGAATACCGCATTGGTGATGTTTCCACGGATCATTCAATAACATTACGATCACGTCTGAAGCAATTTTGACGGTTTATCAAAATAAAACTCGGCACCATTATCTGTTGAGTATAGTAAATGGCTTAGTAAATTTTGATGAAATTAAACAATTCGATTGTTCAAGCAACTGCAGGGTACGTCTAGCACGGACAACATTAGACATCAATGGCTTAGAATCGCATCTTGTTTTTTTACTGTTTCAAGTCCTGTGGATTCATATCGTACTGTTCCTAAATGATGAGTGGGGTGAATGTGATTAAAACGCATGTAAATACAGATATATGATTTCCTATATCTAATCAAACAGTTCATATAAAGTTTCGCATGCATATAAATTCGATGAATGTTTTTGAAATTTTATTGTATAAGTAATGTGATTTTATTTTCCTAACCAATTCTGCTGACGGAGGGTGATTGAACTGATTTTTTATTGGAAGTATAAGTAACATTTTAACTACTCACCACAATCGTTGATTCACAATTTATAAAAAGTTGCAAACTGTATGTTCTGATTGAGTGTGGTGGATGTGAGCTGTACCATATATGTTCGGATCATTTGGTGAAAGCGTTGAACATAGAGGCCATGATTCAAAACTTAAAATTTTTCTAGCTTTTCAAATGTTAGTATCTTTGAGTGGCAAAGCAAAAATTTAATGTTAGCGCCTCAGAGGAAGATTTACGGTGAAAAATCAAACATAGGTACAATACCATAGAATATACGTATGGAAGTAAAACAAATAGTTACTATAATGTTTACATCCACGTGACAAGGATATAGGAAATCTCTGTCGGAAATATATGTTTGGGTATATTTGTTTTCCCATGTATATGTGTAAGAAGGGATCACTGTGTGTTTTCAGTAAACTGTGAGCAGCACAGTATTATTTAACATACAATATTGTGACGTTTATGTAATATCATTTAGTGCGATTAGGAAATAATTTGTAGCGGTAGACTTTTCGACAAAAAACTCGCACGGACTGCGTAAACGTGTAATTAGGAATGTGGGATTTGAAAAGTCCGTTTTTTAGGGGTCGGGAGATTGGAACCAATTGATTAAAGGTATCTGAATGGGTGGGATCTCCTATGGATTATTAGGTATGTCAGGATTATCTCAACTCGGATTCGTCTTGGCTTCAGGGTGCACACTCCAAGTATATTCAGCCTCTGCTTCACTGGTAGATTAAGCAATACAGTTTTCATTTAGTGCCCAGGCTTCCGATGTATAGTCCACAGCTGGATGTAAGTAGTTATTCAGTAGGTAGGTTAAGAACCGTCCTAATATTCGTCTGAGTAAACCGAGTACACTGCATGCAAGCTCGTAGACGGCCTCTTACCTTAGACTGTTTTGCAAATTTTCGCACATCAAATTGCCCAGATTTTTCTGCGTAATTCTCCACGAAATTGTGTGAGTGCCAAGTATGCATGAGAAAGGGATGGTTTTCCTAACTTGAAACATTTGGCACATGCGCAGGTTGGAGGGCAGCTTTCATTCAGTTGACCACTGGTGCAGCTTATTTGTGTCTGCTAATAAAACTAGGCAATCCTCAACAAAAATGACCCACGTACAAATTTTAAAATCGTCGGAGAAAAGATCAAGATCAATCGCACCAGTTTCAGTAGATCGAAAATTCATATGATTACCAGTACAGGACCGAGTTATAAAACGTTCATGACACCGCTGGTGATTTCAATTGTAGGGACATTACGCCATCTATACTTACTTGCGCTTTGCGTTCACAAAGTCAACTTGCGAAGCATCTTACTAGATTGCCAGTGACATCAACATCCTGCAGCTTCTGAAGTAAATCTATCTAAGTAACAGTCATGTACAGAACTCCAGAACTCCATTTGTCCACTCGCTTAGAGTCATGAGCAAGCAGGACAAGCTTGGTTTGATTTTTCTAAATCCATGTTGTGTCTCAGAAATAATTTCATAGCTCTCGAATCGCCAGATATAACGTTCACAACAAGCGTGCAAATACATAAGAAACCATTTAAAGAAGTATCACATGGCGGTAATTGTCCGGATCCGAACGACAGCCGCTACGACTAACGTATTAAGCATGTGTTAGATAATTCACTTACAAGACCAAAAGGTGTATGTAAAAATACGAAGATAGAAAGTGAAAGTAGTTAATGACACGACTTCTGAGTTTGCGTTTTCAGTGTCTTTGCACGGCAATCTTTAAGCTTTAAGATCTTTAAGACATGCAAACATCTGCTAAGTCGGATGTCGCTAGGGATATTTTCCTGTGCACTCGCCATGTACGTCTGACAGAGCCTGTCATTGCAATAGTTAGAAAAGGAAGTTTCAAGTGAGGTAGCACATCACCTTTCTAAATTGATGACCGGGGTTTTCTGAATGTACTCAAAGGAAGACGCACTCTCGCGCTTCTTTCATTTTTGCGATGTAGCGTCACTGTTTGTAGTCGTGTTGTTGTGATATAAGGCAAAGTCCTATTGAGAGCGTCTGATTCCGAATACTTTCTGTCAGGGATGATAAACAAGATTATACGTGGTAGTTGGTTAATGAACACAGACAATCTCTACATCAATATTTCACACAGCATGATATGCTATCCATGTTTCTCTATCTATCTATCTATATATTTATCTATCTATCTATCTATCCATCTATCTATCTATCTATGTACCTATCTATCTATCTATCTATCTATCTATCTATCTATCTATCTATCTATCTATCTATCTATCTATCTATCTATCTATCTATCTATTTATCTATCTATCTATCTATTTATCTATCTGTCTCTCTTTCTATCTATATATCGAACTATCTATTTATTTTTACTTTTAGAATTATTTGGTTTAAAATCACACGTTTGTGGCAAAATACATTTCCTATCCCTTCTCGACAATTTTTGGAAAATGTGAACTAATAGTTGCGTCAATGCGAACAATTCCTGATTGCGTTCACTAATTTAACGTCAGTTTAGTTCTTCACAAAACGTTCGTGCGCATTCATTTCCCAAGTCAACCCTTCGATGTTTAATCACGTCCACCATGTACACAAAAAACGCCGATTGGTCAATTCTTGTAGTATGCACGTAAAAATTCAATAAACATACACCTAGTTTACATAGGCAACGCTCGCCTCCGCAAAAACGGTACTCTGATAGCTCAATCGATTTCGTACCAGCCCTTAGCTCGTTGGCTTCAGTCAATATCATTTAATAGTTGCGAACTTGGTCGACATCTTCCTTGCCTCAAGGAATTGTCGCTCCAAATCGTTGTCATGTAACTCGAACTAATCTTGAATTAATGCGATTTTTGATTTTTGTCCTCCGTGGTTTTTGGCGATTGTTTCTCTTGTTTTGTGTCGGACGGATAGTTCATGAATAACAGAAGTCTAATGCACTCTTCATTTAAGCAATGCAGTGTAAAATTAGGATTCAGTTATAGGCAAATCTCTGCAATTTGATGTATCTTCATTGATGGTGAACACGGAATGATGAATATTGAATAAAATATCACTCAGATTTCTGCCAAATTATTCGGTTCCTTTTGAGGTTGTGATATTTTAATGGTTGGCCAGTTCTCGTTTCTCCATTTTTGAACCCAGATTTTTTTAAACGAGCCTGATGTCCTCTCCCTGATTAGATGACATATCCAGGTGTGCTGGCTCTGCGTTTAATATTTAATATATTAACAACTGTTAACTTGCAACATCTTCTCTCAGAGTAAACCTATTACTTTCATTGCTTCACATAATAAATAATAGGAGCTTTATCCCAATGATGAGATCAAAAGCAATTATCTTTGATTGCGTAATGCAGTTGAAAAATAATCAGCTAAATCACTTGCCTCCGAATATTCTATTTTGACTAGACTTAAAAACGCTGGGAAAGTGTTAGTCATTTATCAAAATATACCGATTATTGGAATAAAATATATGTCGCTTGAAAATCAACACGTGTAGAAGCATTCCAGTTCACAAAGCTTTCGGGAGTAAATTTGTGTTTTTATTTGTAAACGTGGCGAATTTCGTCAGATAAACAAATTTACTGAAATTTTATTTCATTTTAGTGCCGCGGCCAAGACGTCAACGGCGACGGCGATATATCCGTAAGTGTAATAAATAGTTTACGTGAATCATGTTTTTGCTCACAAATCTCTTAACACTTACAGCGTAAATCGCTCAACTGTTAAAATTGGTTGAAATTTGTTTTGAACTTTCATTTGAGTTGAACTATCAGAACTACCAGTAGTAGATTGTACTAGTCAGTCGAAGACAGCAGTTACATAAACTTATTTTAATTTTAAAACTATCATGTTTAAACTATCATGTTAAGATTGACCATATTAACTTTGCTATCATAGGCTTTATTCTGCATTTTGTTCATGTTTAAGGACTATGTTGAAACAAACATTTATAGCGCCAATAAATCAAAGTTATGGTATTCCGTATATTGAACATGTATTTCCTAAACGGCGCATGTTATTGAAAAAACAAGGACAAACGTTTCTCGTTAGCAGCGTAAACTTTTACATTTTATACGAGTACTAAGTGATTTTGTATTTAATCACCCCAAAACACACATTTACTTTAACTTCATAAACCGGACGATTTTATTGACGGACAATTTGAGTAGTTTCAATTATGCTCTATATAGACATTAATTTTATATTCTTCTGATGAACGTGAAATTAATACACGCAACGCAAATTTACATCAACTTCAAATTCCAGGTGATGAATATAATGACAGTGAGTTTTATCACGAACATTATTGTAGGAAAGTATTTCAAAGATCAATGCTGTCTATAAAGTGACACCTCTTCGCAATAATAATGTTAACGATGCTAATTGTGTTCAGTTTTCTGAAAATCTTTTTAATTAATAGATTAGCGACTTTCATGACATGAATCTATCGAAATACTAATTTTTGTACGCAATCATCGGCTGCTTGACACATAGAAACATGACGCGAGTTCTAGGGTAAATTTGCCGTGTTTAACTTTAGATATTCCATTTATGAATCGTTAAAAGTTTCTGGTTTTGGTTGTTTAAGGACAACGCAAAGGTTCACAAAAGTCGCTTTTTATCAACTGAGCATTATGCTAGTTAGCAGCGAAATGATGTATGTACGAAAGACAATTGCGTTTGTAGTCGAGACAATTTCCTAGCCTCAACCGCTTAGTTTCGTCGTTACCCTTAATTTGAATTCATTTATTCGAAAAGCATTATTTGAAAACGAAACTTTCATATACGTCCACCTTATACCTTTATTGAGCATACAATGTAAACAGAGAGTCATGAAGACTACAGTGTATCAGGTAGAAAAATAAATTCATGATAGGAACGCGAGGTTGAATCGTATTTTTTATTCATAGGTTTTAAGCTAACTCGATAATAACTCTGTATTTATAAACACCAACAAATTAGAAGTGTTTAATAATTTCTTCATTAATGTGGAAATGAAAATCCACGTTGCAGAATAATTTGCGACAATTCCGTTCTTGAACTGTCTCGCACAAAATGATGACAGCTAGATACGAATAGGGTACATCAAATTTCACGGTTACGTTATTGATTTACACCCCGACGCGAAATCGCTGTTCTACGAGGTTGATCAATTTAGCAGCGACCCAGTAGATTTAAATAAGCGCATTCAGTAATTGGTTGTACAGTTGCATATTATGGATACCCTCAAGATTGCAAATGAATATCAACTGAACCGAGTTCAACATCCGCATTCGACAATGAAAACGTTTGCAAGTCACGGTTGGCTTGACTTATGTCAAAAGAGCCTCCGATGGAATAAGTATAATCTTGAATAACGCAGTTATACGGGTAATTTACAATAGAGGTCGCACGTTTCGGTACTCATTAAAACATCTCGGATATATGACATTAATAGTTTGTACTACGAATTGTCCACTAATGCAAATGTAAGTCTTGCCTGGAGTTTATGTTAGACCAACGTCTAGAGAACTGGGAAAAATAATAAACAATGAATTGAAAGTTAACACTACCGTTCCAATGAATATCAATCACTGATTCGGGATTCGAACTTGGCTGAACACGGCATGGATAGATGTTACTGAATGGATCTTGATACCATTGGACTGATAAGACGTGGTGTGAAAACTTATAGGAAAGATGCTAATTTGCATGCACACCACTCACACAGACCTCTAAGAGCAGTTGAAATAACGAAGGCCCGAGAATGCGGTCAGCAACCTGAACAAAAACGTTTTTAATCGTAAAACTATCATGTTTAAACCATCATGTTAATTTTGACCATATTAACTTCGCTATCATAGGCTTCGTACTGCATTTCGTTCAATTTTATAGGATAAATTCGCTGATATGTTGAAACAAACATTTATAGCGCCACTAAATCAAATTTATGGTATTAGATATTATTGACCATGTATTTCCTAAACGGCGCATATTATTGGAAAATCAAGGACAAAGGTTTCTCGTTAGCAGCGTAAACTTTGACATTTTATACGAGTACTCAGTGATTTTGTATTTAATCACCCCAAAACGCACACATTTAGCTTAACTTCATAAACTGGACGATTATATTGACGGACAATATGAGTAGTTTTAATTATGAACCATGTAAAAATATCTCCATATTATTCTGATTAGCTAACGCACGCAATGAAAATTTACATCAACTCGAAATTCCAGGTGATGAATATAATGACAGTGAGTTTTAACACGAACATTATTGTAGGAAATTATTTTGATGATCAATGCTGTCTATAAAGTGACTCGTGCTTCGCACTAATACTGCAAATGATTTTAATTGTGTTAAGTTTTCTGAAAATATTTTCAATTAATAGACCAGCGACTTTCATTACATGAAGCTCTCGAAATTCGTATTTATAATTACGCAATCATCGGCTGCTCGACTCATAAAAACACGAGGCGAGTTACAGGCTAAATGTGTCGCGTTTAACTTGAGATATTTCATTCATGAATCGTTGAATGCTTCTGGTTTCGGTTTATTTAGGACAATACAAAGCTTCACAATAGTCGCTTTCGATCAACTAACCATGATGCTAGTTAGCAGCGAAATGATGTGTGTTCGGAAAACATTTGCGTTTGAAGCCCAGATGAACTCCTAGTCTCTGCTGCTTAGTTTCGTTTTTACCTATACTTTGAATTGATTTATTCGAAAAGCTTTATTCGAAAACGGAAATTTCATATAAATCCACCTTATGTATTTATTGAATATGCAAAGTGAACAGAGTCATGACGACTACAGTTTTTCAGGTTGACAAAGATATTCATGATAGAAACGCGAGGTTGAATCGTATTTTTTTATTCACAGGATTGAGGCTAACTCGATAATAAATCTGTATTTATAAAGAAGAACAAATTAGAAGTGTTCCATAATTTCTTCAAAATTGTGGAACTGAAAATCCACGTTGCAAAATAATTTGCTAAAATTCCGTTCTTGAACTGTCTCGCACAAAATGATGACAGCAAGATACGAATAGAATACATCGAATTTCACGGTTTCGTTATTGATTTACACCCCGACGCAAAATCGCTGTTTTACGAGGTTGATTAATTTTGCAGCGATCCAGTAGATTTTAATAAGCGCATTTAGTATTTGATTGTACAGTTACATATTATGGATACCCTCAAGATTGCAAATGAATATCAACTGAACCGAGTTCAACATCCGCATTCGACAATGAAAACGTTTGCAAGTCACGGTTGGCTTGACTTATGTCAAAAGAGCCTCCGATGGAATAAGTAGAATCTTGAATAACGCAATTATACGGGTAATTTACAATAGAGGTCGCACGTTTCGGTACTTATTAAAACATCACGGAGATATGACAATAAAAGTTTGTACTACGAATTGTCCACTAACGCAAATGCAAGTTTTGCCTGAAGTTTATGTGAGACCAACGTCTAGAGAACTGGGAAAATGTATAAACAATGAATTGAAAAGTAACGCCACTAATCCAATGAATATCAATCACTGATTCGGGATTCGACCTTGACTGATCACTGCATGGATAGATGTTACTGAATGGATCTTGATAACATTGAACTGATAAGACGTGGTGTGAAAACGTATAGGAAAGATGCTTATTTGCATGCAAATCCATCACACGCCGACGTATAAAGCAGTTGAAATAAAAGAGGCTCGCGGAATGCGGTCAGCAACCTGAACATGAACTTTTTTAATCCTAAAACTATCATGTTTAAACAATTATGTTAATTTTGACCACATCAACTTTCCTATCGTAGGCTCCGTTCTGCATTTTGTCCGTTTATTGAATAAATTCGCTGATAAGTGGAAACAAACATTTACAGCGCCAATAAATCAAATTTATGGTATTAGTTTTTATTGGCCATGTATTTCCTAAACGGCGCATATTATTGAAAAATCAAGAACAAAAGTTTCTCGTTACCAGCTTCCTATTTCTACATTTTAGACCGAGTACTCAGTGATTTTGTATTTATTTTATTGACGGACAATTTGAGTATTTTTATTATGCTCTATATAGATATGACTTTTATATTCTTTTGATTAGCTTGAATTTAATGCACGCAACGCATATTTACATCGACTTCAAATTCCAGGTGATGAATATGATGACTGTGAGTTTTTATAATAAACATTAATTTGTGTACTTCCGACAGCAAATTATTGTGCAGTTCAATGCTGTCTATAAAGTGACACGTGAACCGCACTACTCAGATGTTTTTCTGTGCCTTCAATTTGCTGAAGACCGTGTGACATAATAGACCAGTGACTTTAATGGCAATAAGCGTTGAAATTAGTTTATTTTAATTTCGCAATATGCTCGTGTTCGAATTCTCAATTGAGCGTCCACGATGGGAGAAACCTTGTGCTCGAAATTATTAAAACGTATCACTTTATATCTTCTAGTATAGACCGTGTTTACTGACATTTGCTTACCATCCGCCAAATTCCAACAAAAATGTTTGCATAAATAAGCGAGATTTTCTAATTCGGAATCGTGTTTGGTCAACGTACAAGTCATTACTTTTGGTTGTTATTATTAATGTTTCTCAAGAGTTCATTATTACACAAATGCTTAAATGGCTAACTGACCAACGTAATATATCGTTTAAAAAACGCACAGCATTCTTAAAATTGTTTGAAATAGCTTTTTTGGACCTCTCAAGTCCAGCTCAATTCTTTAATAATTTTTACTGCACTATATATGTTTGCAAAATCATTCATCGTGAAGGTTAGCACCAAATTTTGCTTGATATCTGCGACTTACTTCTTGCCGGGACGCTTAGCAGTGAGCAAATATATAGTCTAAATTTGCTCTCTGATATCTTATGCTTATATTACCTACTTGACGATCAGTTATTATGACAGCAGTTCTAGAACAGGGATTACCTGGGCATATTTACTAACTAAACTGGCATGTTAAAATGAGACAGAGTCGAGTATTTATACGCCATTAAATAGCGAAATTGTGAAGATGTAGTATAGTTGGGTTATGTTTGAAGCGTCATGCGACGTACGCATGAATACAGATTCGGCCATCCGATTTAGCGCAATGCATTACTGGTAGCATTAATCTGGCTAATTTTTCATGCATCTTTGCTATATGCGAAGCCTGTTCAATGAAAAAAATTTATCTTCCTTTCTCAACATTCCGAAAATACATGCCACGAGAAAAATTTGCAGGTGACTCGGGTAAATCCAATGTCGAAGTTTGTGGAGTTCACTAGTGAAGGCCAAACTGTTCAAGTATGTTCGGAGTAGCAAGAACAAATTAATATGAAACAATCTTTAAAACCATGCACACAGTTTAGTCCTTGCTCCAGTAACACTTCAAAAAGCGTTTAGTGATACAGTGTAGGAAACCGTTTAGATCGAAGCATTGGCATCCGCTTGAACCTGTCCTCGTTAGTCGCACCGATAAGCAACGCGTTTCCTCAGAAGGACATATAAGAATGCGGACTGCTTTACATCCATTCTCTGCTTTGTGCAAATTTGCTGCTTCAACAGACTGGATATCACAGCGACAAATTGACTGGTAAGACATAGATCGATTTCAGTCGTATGAGCGAACTTCAAATTGAGGTGGAATTAGGCTATACAATGTTTTGCTCACATCCCGTCATCTACACCACATAAAATTGGACTAGCTAGAGTATTATTTATTGCTTTACTAGGAGTCACTCTGCAATATTGTATTTGACAAACGTGGTTCATTGTAACAACCGCATTCGTTGTACAAGTTGGCCTCCTTTGGTCGATATTAACCATGTATGTAAATCACAAGGCCATAATGGGTTCATGCTCCGCAACTTTGTGAATGCTTAGACAGTCCGATTAAGGAGTGACAAGCTCTTCCGCAGCGCTCACAGCGATTGACCAAACTCGGTCGATCGGCGTCAGTTGCACGCCGGCCCCGTGATTTCCCTTCAACAGCCAAGAGCAGTATATGCTCTTCACAAGCTTGGTAATAGCGCTTTAAACAGTTCCCCCAAAGTGAGCGGTTGAGATATGACATTTAAGGATAACTTTGTTTGGAAGGTATTATATTTTAAGCACCGAGAATTGAGTAGCACGTAATTCAGAAATTATGAAATCTCGTTCTATATCTGCATCAACTTAACGATTACCGAACGATGACGATGTATATTGAATGAAATATCGAAAGATTTAGGCAGCTCCATAAAGACAGTAAGATAATATATGGTATGCAATAAACGCATCGAAAATCGACGCGGAAATTGCATTAGGTGATAATTAATTGAATTCATTCAAAAACAGTCCCATGTGAGAAAGATCATACCGGATAAAATGTTACGATCTCGTGCCATCCGAGTAGATAGTAAACTCAAAACCACGGCTTGCTTAAGCGTTAAATTAAGCTCGCCAAATGTCCATAATCGAATTAGCTGGTGAGATTAATTGTGTAGGACAACTCGTAGCTGCAAAATAACTAGCAGAATTATTTTCAAACATTTGAACGTTTTCTCAACATTGCCCTATTTTTTGTACAATGTGTATTATCAGTGTATGAACGAAATCAACCAAAATGAGGTACGATCAGAGCAAACTGCTTCCAAGCTCACATCTTTCCAAGCTCTCCCGCATATATAGGTATGAAACATGCAAAATGTGTTCTAGGCAGGTGACAGTTTTCGGCTACTTTCTTGATGTTGAACTGTTTTTTTCCAGATATGATGTGGTTGTGTGTGGTTGTATGATGTGTTTCAGAATTTAGATAGTAAATATAGTGGTGTCGCTGATGGTTTGACCTTGTGCCGAGACGGACAATTCGTTGTAAATTAGTTTTATCAATGCCATTTCGCAGTCAATTGCTGTTAGGTTCGCAAGGAGTAAATATCATATAACGGTAGAGCAAATAATGTATGACAATGTTCAAGAAGCAGAACAGTGGCAACGTCCTGATATTTATTTATATAGGTGCTGCGCTTTCAGTATCAGCGATAAAAATATGCCGCTCAAATTAGAGGCACCATTATTGATTTTTGAAGAAGTCTTACATTATCTGGCCATAAATAACTCAGTAAAAATGTAGATCAACGGACAGCCGCTAGTTAAACTGACTCGAAACCTGACGCGATTTCTAGTTTAAATGCTCCGGGTTTAATTTTTGATATTTTACTTGTGAATCGTTAAAATCGTCTGGTTTTGTTCTATTTAGGATAACGCAAAATTTAACAAAATTCGTTTAACATGAACTAAGCATTATGACAGTTTGCAGCGGACTGTTCATGACACATTGGGTTTGTAGCCAAGTAAAACTACTAGCAACTGTCTCTTAATTTCGTCTTTACCTTTAATTTGAATTGATTTTTTTAGAGAAGATTTATTCGTAACGAAATTGATATTCGTCCACCTTATATCTATATTGAGTAATCCAAATGCACAGATTCATGAAGACCACGTGTATCAGATAGACACTGAGCTTCATGACCGATTCAACCTCACGTTGAATCAAATTTTCAAACAATAAATTGAACGTTAACTAGATGATAACAAGGCATTTATAAACATCTACAAATTGGAAGCGTTTCATAATTTCCTAAATAATTTGGAACTGAAAATCCAGGGTTCAATACACGTTGAGACAATTCCATTCTTCAAATATCTCGCGCAAAATGAAGCCGGTAAGAAATAAATTACGGTAGATCGTAAGTCACGGTTACGTTATTGATGTACGATCCGACGCATTCTGAAAGGATTTTCAATTCCGCAGAGAAATCGCTTTCTAAATGTTTGCGTACTTCTCTAACGATCCAGCGGATAAGAATAAGCGCATCTATTATTTGCTCGTCGAGTTGCATAATATGCATACCCACAAGAATTTAATTGAATATCAATTTGACCGAGTTCAACATCCGCAATCGAAAACGTTTCCAAGTCACGGTCACTCTGATTTTTGCCAAAAGTGCCTTCGATAGATTAAGTAGAACCTTGAGTAACGCAGGTATAAGGGTGACATTTAATAGAAGTCGCACATTGTGGTCAGTATTTTGAAACCAATAGTTTGTATTACGATTTGTCTGCAAAATCAAATGCAAGTTTTATCGGGTGTTTATATTACACCAACGTCTATAAAACTCGGGACTAGAATAAACAAACAGAGAAAAATAAATCAAAATGTAACCCCTCTGTTCCAATGAACATCAATCACTGATCCGGTATTCTGCCTTGGCTGAAGACGGTATGGATAGGTGTACAGTATGGATAATAATAATATGGAAGTTAAAGTGATGTTTGGATAATATGTTGTTTGTATTCGTGACTAATAATCCTTGCCATGCCCATCGAACTATTCACAAAGTTGATCACAACGGTCCAAAATGTAATCACTGAACTCGAGTTTTGCTCTTATTTGAGCTCATCGGCATTGCATATTCTCCGCTTCAGGGGTGGGATTCGAACCCCCCACCATCACAATTGTAGTCCTGCGCCCTTACAACCTGGGCTTTCGTCCACCGTTTAACCGATCGCAATTGAGCGTTTATGAACTGTTCTCCAGACTGACACATTTGAGTAGCTTTGTTAGCCAGACCAGTTTAAAAGGAGGCAGCAACATCTATTGTGATCGCCAAACCAAAAAGATCTCCGTGTCAGGTCTTCCCATCGGATACAGTGTAAGCTAACATCGATTAAACCTGATGTGACCATAAATTCTTGAATCTTGAATCTTGAATCTTGCATATGCGATGTTTGGTCAGTAAGCTGAACACCATATTTACTCACACATTTGTTCTGACAAAGGTTCCGTATAATAAGCCAAACGTTACAAAAATGTCTACTCTAACCCGCTGTATAATATTAATAAAAATAATAATAATAATATCTCGTTTATTCATTATATTCACATATTTCTATTTGTTAATATGCGGAAAGTAGAAGTGCATATCATTGGCGATAGATAATCCTGACAAAACAAACTTTCTTAATTTTTCAGAATCTTCATACGTTGCGATTTAATAGTTCGTTAAAATATATTGACATTCATATAAATCATGTATTCTCATAATATCGATTTTATTCTCAAAGTAATGGTATAAATTCTAATTGGTTTGGCGGCTTCCGCAATTCAATATCTGAATTGTGCTCCTTGGTATAAAGTTACTAAACTTTGCAAGACAATATACCTAAAGCTTCCACCATGAAACATCTGGTAACATTATAATTGTATACTACCGTTTAACAGCGTTCATACATATAACAAGGATACTTGAATACAGATTCAAAAAACGATTCCTGATCAAGCATTCCAGGCGCTTATAAACGACCAGTATATTGTGGTGCTCATATACCAACTAACACATCATAAACTGTTTCTGGCTGTTCTTCATCATCTCATGGAGACAGCAAGATCAGTTTTAGTGAGCCAAGAATCAGAGGTGAAGTTGTAAACCAAGATATACATGTATGGCACTAATGTATAGGGTTCTCGTAAAGAACCACAATTTTGAAACACAGATTCACATAATGAATATTGTTCAAACGCTGGATGCAATAATGGATTAACAATGTAATGTGTTGCTCACATTCTTCTCACTTACACACTTAAGTCGCATTGAATAACTTTGTGATTCTGCGCATGTCGATCCTGATCTCACTATCCCTACCTGATGAGTGCAAACGGCACGGAAACGGTCGTGGAGGTGTGTGTGACAAAAAAGCATCCAAATGAATATTTTGTGATTCTGTATTTGAACATCGTGGTATTTTGTAATAGGCCTATACAACAGTGACATACAAGTATAACTTGGCTTACTACTTCACCACTGCTTCATGACTCACTGAACCTGATCTTACTGTTTCTACCTACTGACGACAAACAACCAGAAACCGGTTGTAAGTTGTGATCAACAAAATATATTCTGGTCACATTGTAAGCAACTACATTGCGTAACGTTCACCACAGCGTTCATGGCGAAATATCGTAAAGCTAGACTATTTTTGTGTTCGAGGTTCAGGTTCTCGATTATATTGTATGTCTATTATATTGTAATGTGCTCAATACACAAAAAATCTAACCAGCATCAGGTTTGTAGTTTTGTGTCACGACACCTAAGCGCCAATTCTCTAAAACATATGCTTAAGATTTTTCAGCAACTGCATCTTAGACCATTGGTAAAAAATTCAGCGTCAGAAACACCGTTGTTAAAGGCTTGAATCACAAAGTGATAACATTACTGGAGAGTATAGCACTAAATTGCATCGCCACACAAAGAAAACGATGCGCCCATTCAAACCTAGTTATAGTCTCTAAGCTGTTAACAACACCTGGATAATCGAAATAACATATTCAAACTTCAAGTGTAGTGCCATAATCTATCCAGTGTAAGCCGACTTTCGCGAAAACATCGTGTACGGGTATGTGGCAAGTATTACAGAATCGTGGTTACACCTATGCAAGTTTAAATGTGCCGTATACATAAATTATTTTGGATTCAACGTTGGTGGAATTCGCTTTAGAAACAGACCACAACGTTAATCTATACACTGTGGAACCACTGAGACAGTATGGCGAAGGCCTACATGCGGTTCGTTCGAAATTGTCAAGAAATGTCTACTGACGTTTAATAAGGTGGATAGGGCGAAAATCTCAAAAATCTGGCTCACAGCACAGATACGAATGTAAACAGTTCATATTGATCTATCGTTGATAGTTGAATAAATTTATCGCTTCCGTCAACCGCATTAAATATGTATTTTTTTCGCATGTGACCGTGTTCACTTGAGTTTGATTGATGCGTATACCCCTAAGGTTTAACATCGGCATTTTGCGCTAAGCTATAATTATAAGTAGCTAGTCAACTGCTACTTAGTCATGTTCCCTACCCTGACCATCACGCTTGGTCTGACAAAACATGCATCAGAAGATAAACGTTACTTGAAACCTGCCGATTGCCAAAACAATTTCATCTAGTTTAGAAACACTATTTTATTCTCATAACTCTATTAGAAGTATACTTTGGTAATTACTTTTCCTTTTTGCTTCTAGTTAACTGCTGGTTTTAAGTTATTGAGTTTTGACAAAATGGTTAGAAATGAGTAACGACAGCAAGTTACCATCGGATCGATACTTTCAGGTGAATCAGAGCAAGCGAGAAGAACCAAACACGACAAGTGTACTAAAACGATTTTGATTTGTTGATATTTTTGACCTTTGCAGCACATTAGTCACAGATTTAGTTGATACTATATTTGACCTTCCGTGTGTATATATCGGCGAACAGTGAAAAGCTATGAAAGTTAATCGATAAATTTCATTTTCTTGCGCAGAATTTACTTTCAATTTTCTTTGAATTTTTTCTGGACTATAATCGGCTTCATGAAAACAAGGTTTGCGTTTATTCATTGAGAGCTTTTTGAAAGCGTTTCGCTTCTGACACAATTATCGTCAGATCAAGGGTGTCAGTGCGAATAGATTCTCAGAAATTATAAATCATTATTGTGAAAATGTATTAAGCTCAACAAATACCACTGGATGATGCAGATAAAACGAATACCCCTCCAAGACTTTTAGGGAATGTCACAGGGTATGATTCGTCATTAATTCATCGAGCTTTGTAGCAAGAATCACAGCCGATTCAGAGCGTATGCTTTCGTCGGGCTTGGTCTTATATGCTGAACAGAGGAAAAATCAGGCGAATATCTAATTAAGAATGATGGATGATTAAATCCATTGGGTTTTTTAACAGTTCGAGGGGATGATTTTCCGTGTGATTAATTGTACACTGAAAATCATCTCAGTAAACATAAACCTAACCAATCCTAAGTTACTCAGACATAATCGATGGATAAATCCATCTGCTTGTGGTGTTTTTTATCTTTTTTTGTGATGCAAGCGCAATGCAATTGAAAATCAATCACTGGTTCGAGAATCAGCTCCAGTTAGTTAAGTTAGGGACAAATTTCACAGCCTGATATCTTGTTAATATGTAAGCGATAAGTCGAGGTTTGTAACTTCATACGGAATGAGAAGGATGAAATTACAAAGGCCGGTTTAGAAAGTTGTCAACATGTACGTGAGGCTTATTTTTCAACAATCTGACAGCCCGTTTGCAGCGGATAAGAATAACCCTTCCATGACATCAAGTGTAAAACTCCGGTTAGGCAAGCTTGTTGACGCTGTTCAAACTTCCACACACTAATGGATTATGTGATTGCACAGCATGCACGAGTTTGTAACAATTGATCTTAATCTCGCCAGTCTAAATTAGGATTGACGGTTCAATTGCAATTTGAATCCGACCCCTAGTGATTTTAAATCCCGTGATGTAAAGAAGCTATTCTAATAAGCAAATGGTTAACAAAATCTGCTCGGCCAAATGTTCAAAACACTGAATTCCCTGAACATCTATGTCATCAACTTCGTCCTACGCTTATGAACCACCCTATCGACCGAACATGACCAATCAAGGGTGTTACGTAACGCGATATGCTTGTAAACGTGCCTTGTCATACCAAGACTTTGTATTTTGCCGTCTATTGGCAAAATGATGCAATAGAATTTGATGCATTGCTCGGTTGTTTTTATTTTATTTCGCTATTACTCACCGCGAGTCGGAACGATAGCTAAATTTCACTATACCACATTGCTTGATATATACGATCAATTGCATATATAGGAATGCTCATTGTTTAACCAACAAATTCGTTTAAATATGCGAGCTTTGTGACTGAATTTCCCCCTATTTGGTTGCAGTTACAGAAACATAGTTCAAGCCCTACATGACTGACGCTGAGATCTTTGTTCAGAAATTGTCACTATTCCGTCGCGGCCGCTTGAGATACGGCGGTGGAGTTGTAGTCTACTTTTATGAAAATTTAGTGCAGTGTAACGGAATAGATCACCCTGACCCTATCCTTCCTGATACGATATGATGTTTAGTTATCCTAGTCAATGGGGATGAATGTGCGATCAGCATCACTAATAATAAACTAATCGCATTTTTGGAATACATAACATGCTGCCAGACTATGAATTGCTGATTTTGGGCGATTTTAATCTCCAGCATCTGCTTTCTGTTTTCCGGAGTAGATCTGAGAATTGGTTAGCTATAAATAGCGAATCTTTTGTAACTCATGATAATCTTGATACGGCAGCAACACGGAAGTGATTCTGTCTGATACGAAATCACGTCTCTACAAGATATTAAATGAGCAATCCAGCATCAAACCAGAGGTATTCACCGTACAAACCCTAATGAATTAACTCACTCCGCCCAAGATACCGCCTATTATTTAGCAACATCCTACTTTTCTTTAATCCTAAACGTTGCATTCCATATTAAGTTTTACCCAATTCGACTCGTTTTAAATCAATGAATGGAATGATACTCAATGAATATATGGTTGGCCGGATATTTGTAAACTAAACTGGGAGGTTGACCGAATAAATTTACCAGGATAAACTAAGTGCATCCCTACAAGACAATTGTTTGAAAGATTGCGCTTGAAACTGGATGTTGCGATGTTAGTCCATGCAACTCGAACATAAAATACCCGAGTTCAAAATGAGCCAGAAATGCACTATTTCACAAGCACGGAAAAATTCATTACGAATTCAAAAAAATATTTCGCTTCATAACGAATAGCGTGACACCTGGGAGCATTATAAAAAATCAGATCTGCAGGGCAATGTACCGGCATTTCGGGATCACTTTTGGCTTAAAGACAAATCTCAATTTTAGCTAAAATGTAAATGCTGATAATAATTTAAGTGACACCGTTTCTGATACTCATTGCCCTTCTGTATTTCACTGAGATTTCATATTGCGAGCATATAGCAGTATCACCTGTACGATCATTTGGAAATAACATGCAGTTGAGGAAAGACAGTTTGACAATTTGAAAAAGCAACAGAACTTAAATCGGGGCAAGTCGTAAACATTGAAATCCCGACGGAAAAATGCAACAAATATAAGAACGTAGCATACCACTCCATTATCAACATGTTTTTTTAAAATTAAACAATAATGCTGATCTCATTTACATTGCACTGCAAGTGTGCCAGAAACATGGATTCATGTACACAAATTAGCTACATGATCGCAAATCGTTAATGTCGGTACACTTGGAAAATATAGGACCATAATTGAATTCGAATGTAAAAGAAACGCATGGAATACAGATCGAACCTCTATGACGGTCATAGATTCGACTAATTGATAAAAGTTTTCAAAGACGGAAAGTAGACTTATTTAAAAAGCGGCTATACATGTATAAGAGAGATGGCTGTTCATTGGACCATGCAATCTAAAGTGCCATCAAGATTGTCGGCGTATCGATCGGTCAAACACTGCCGAAGTTCGGAAATCGTTTTTCTGGCTTCCGTAACCGAGGAAATGAAAAGATCCACGTCGACGTCTGTCAAACCTTGGATTAGGAGGAAGTGGCGAAATTGGACAGAAAACAACGAATAAAGCAATAATAAGAAAGTGTGATATCTTGAAGCAGATTCTGAATATACTTAATCTAATGGCATGAAAAACACTAAAGGTCACAAAATCTAACTAAATGTTTTGATACAAGTAAGCTAATAATTCCTAACAGGTGCTCAAAGTATCCGAAACGCTACTTAAAGGCAAGCAATCAACGCTTGACTTGGTTTGCTTTCAAAGTTTAGCATCATCCACAAAGGTCATTGATGTACAATAAAAAGAGAACCGTAACAAGTAGACATGGCTTCGATGTCACTAGACATCACATTGATACCTACTGTTGCCTCGCAATCAAAGAGGTAATAATTTATCCAGCCTCATGCATCTTTCTCAAGACCATTACATGTCTCACGTGGGCAAACGCCTTCAAGATGTCCAAATAACTCGCATGCACGCAACCATGGTTATCTACTTGCTCTGCCCAGTCGTTCATTGTCTCCTTCAGGAAAGTCAAGCAAGAACGGGACTTCTGACATTCATATTCATCCTAGACAACACTGTCTGGGTTCGGAGATGATTCACGATCCTCACGCATACGATCCGTTGCATAACATTTGAGATCATGGGAAGGTGTGGAACAGGGCAGTAAAGTGTACAATTTTAACAACCGTCACCTTTTTAGATTGGTCGCTAGAAAATATCAACCTGACATCACTTTCGCAAATTGCGGAATCGAATTACAAATCCCATCGAAGAGGATGCACGATATCACACCGTTCAGATCGTACTAAGAATCTTTCATCGAATGGTTAATCACACGACGAATCTTAAACCCTGTGTTTTTCCGATCATGTCTGATTACGAATTAACTGATTCTGCACTGGAAACTGCTAACGATCTAGTCAGTTCTAATCCACGAGTTTTCATCCGCAAAACCTGTATTGAAATTTTATTTCGCACACCTTTTTTTCCAAATTACAATATTATACACTCATGAGGATTATTGGTGAATGAGTTTCAGATGAATTGTAAGTGCGGGGGATGTAAACATCACAATATATTGAACGTTTCTAGGCATCTTTCTAACAGTCGAACTATGTTGAGAAATACAGTGGACAAAAGTGTATGTTTCCCATACTAAACATCATTAATTGTTCAGGCTTCATCGCTTTGAACCATGCTAGCGCTGGAATAAACAAATTCAGATGATCCTGGTTTGAATACAATACGGTTAGTTGCACGATACCTAGGCGACAGTGGTTGCAACGTCAAGCATTGTTTTAATCTGACCCCAAGGTAAGAAGTTGATAGAGAAGATTTTAAAGTAATTAGTGGTCGCTAAGTGCGACGCGTGTGCGCAGAAAATAGTGAGTAAATTTTTTTTTAACATGATGAGTATACATCATCTTTTCAGTGTATGGTCTACTTATGAGTAATACACGTTTCATTTTCGCCATTCATAAATAGTTCGATCGTTAGAATGGTTAGCAACCATGTTCAGTGAAGCGTCCGCTTTTCAAGTGAAGGGGCAATACAAGAATAATCTCGGTCGCGCATTTGTAAAAATTTCCTTGTTCTTTTTTGCCACAATAACCAGACGTTAAGTAGTTGCCAAACGTTTACGATAAATTCCAATGATGGCCTATCAAGCGCGTGAAACTATATAATATCTGAATGACTTTAACCTGCTACTAGAATCTCTTCCACATACAATAGCGGTCGGACTAGTTTAGGATACAGGTTCTGATCATCGCTAGCCGCTTAAGTTAATGCTGTCGATAAATCGAGTTTTGTAATGGGAAAGCGATATCAAATCTGAGTGAATTGGGATTCGGTAGCACAGCTTCCCAACGTTTGAGGGATAAATATAAGGCGGAACCCCATTTAAACTTGTTGACGCCTGCAGGAAAAGTTACTAAGGATAAGGGGTCTGATTATGTGTAAATAGACTTCGACCTAATGATGGGTGCATGCATGAAATCACAATCGTGGAGTCAAGAGAAATGCGCTGCAGTGTACTAAAGACTAGATGAACGACCAGACGATAGTTCCATGGTGATGGAGCAGAGTGTTATCGCCTGTCGCTCTTTATCCAGCGATTAAGTTGGCATGGTGTCTTCACCGTAGAACATCGGATTTACACAGCTTCATATCAGAGTTAATTTGAGATTAATTGACTTTTCCGCTTCGCTACTGTTTCATCATATGTTCAGGCAGAAGATTTTCAGAAACAACTATGTTAACTGGCAACATGGATAGTGATTTAAACCCAAAGCATGGTTGATCGAGTTGGTAAACAATAGTACCAATTTCAGGGTTACTGAAAAACAGAGTAATAATGTTGTCTAATCTAAAGAAACTCACTATTCATCGTAATATCTCCGAGACCTAATTCAACGGAAGATTCTGCACCAAATAACTGTTTTAATTGCAGTTGTATCTGATCCAGTATTTTCCCATCAGCGATCCGATTCATATGCTGAGCTGTATCAACAAGAAATTCAACCGCTTGCTTTAAATCATAATGAACTTGAAGTTGTTTCTCACCTGCAGTAGATAGTAGAACTTCCAACGATTCAGATAACTCAGCAGCCAGCATTCAGAGATGTGTACTATCAATCACTGCACGAAGAGTAATGTATAAACACACAATACGTTGTACAAAAATAAAAACCTCATACAATACAACTCGAAGTGTTTCTAAGCTGGCGTGCGTTTTTAAACAATGTTGCTACACGCAAGGTGTTAAGCATTCCCCCGATGACTGCAAACAATTTTTGAGATTGATGTCTGATGACGTAGTGTCACATGCTTTGGCTTTTAGATGAACTATAATATCATTTACGCATGTCAAACTGACATTAGCATTGTTTGTATTGTGAAGCCTCTATTTTAAAAGATTCGTACCACCAACCTATTCAATTACATAAGCACCATGTACAAGGTAATGCAATCATGTCAAACGTTATTCATTTGACAACACAAGTAACTGACTCACGTTGCATAACCCTACGTTCGTCTAAGAAATGCATGCAGAAACGACAAAATCTAACGATACCGAATTAAAGATAACTTTAGCATAGTCCTGAGGGAGAAGAGTAGCACCTGGTATATTTAGTACTTTGATAGTTATTAGCGCCTTTACTGTTTATTTCCATAATGTAATCAATAACAACAGTAAATAGAAAATGGAGAAGTCGGGGAAACTTGATAGACGACACTTGGGGTTAGAAATATTGGAAAAGACGGGGTTAGACCATTAACCATGGTCGAAAATTCTCATTTGCATGGCGTTTCATGAATCACACAAGGTTGAGCGCTGTTTTAACTCTTTATTTATGAAGAGTAGGATCAGTATCCACATGCGTTTGAAGCACTGGGAGATTGTTGAGCACCTTGTGCTTGTATACCACTGTATGATATGGCTGGTGTGGTCAACCTTTTCATCAACACGAGCCCAAGATTATGCTGACATTGTTAAACTAAATTAACGTAAAAGCTCCAGTTAGTGTTGTTTGCACCCATCAGGAAAGGGTAGTTGGACCAGAATCAGTTTGCCCTGTCTGCCACTGAATGATAAGGCTGGTACGAAAAACCTGTTTCATCGCACGACCCCACACATATGTCGACAGTGTTTCAACCCATAACAATAAACGAAAATCATACTTGAATGCATTTTCATCACATTCAAAAACCTAGACCTGTTTCGTGCTGTTTGCTGTCATCAAAAAAGTATAGTTGGGTCAGGATCCTCTTGCGTATGAAACATTAAAAGAATGGTAATCAATTTGTGGATGTATGTCACCGCAGGAGTTGGCTGATATGACCAACTATTATTTAACAATTTTCAAACCCATGACCATGAACGAAAGAGATGTTTTAAATGCACTTTCATCGAACATACAAACACACGCCTGGTTTCGTCCCGTTTGTCCTCATCAGTTATCGATAATATGATCAGGATCCACATGCAAATTGAAACTAAGGACATATGGTGAACAAGTTGTGCATTTATGTCACAGATGGATATGGTTGGTATGACCTACCTGTTTATTCACATGAGCACACACTTATGTAAAAAGAGTGTAAACCTATGGCCATAAAAGAAAAATCTCACCTGCATGCATTTCCATCACAACCCACAACTGGTTTCGTGCAGTTTGCAATAATCAGTTACAGACAGCACGATCACTATCCGCATGCGACTGAAACAATTTAGGAGTCTTAAAACAAATTTTGTGTGTATGCCACTGTTGGATAAGGCTGGTGCGATCAAACTGTTAAATCACATTTGTCAACACTTATGTAGACGGGCTCTAAACCCATGACCATGAACGAAGATTCTAATTTGCATGCATTTTCATCAAGCACGCACACCCCATGACCAAATACGTGTGGTTTGCAGTCATCATGTCTTGTCAGTAGGATCAGGATCAGCATGCGATTGAAACAGTGGAAGAATGAAAAACAAAATTTCCGAGTATGCCACTGTTGGATAATGCTGATAAGACCAACATATTTAATCAAAATTAGATCACACTTATTTAGACGGACTTTAAACCGATGACCATGAAATGAAATGCATCTTTGCATTGATTTTCTTCACGTACACAACGCGACAGGTTTTCTTGCTGTTACATTCATTAGAAATGGACAGTTGAATCAGGACACACGCTTTTGAAATTGTGGAATAATAGTAAACAAGTTTTGCTTGTATGCCAATGTTGGATAAGGTTGGTACGACCATCCCGTTATATAACATGAGTCAAAATTTAAGTAGACAGTATTCGAACCCATGACCATCAGACACAATCCGCACGACCGGAATCGTCCTGTTTGCACTCATCAGGTCTGGACAGTATGATCATTATCAGCATGAAATATTGGCAGAAATGGTATCAAAATTTGCCTTTACGACACTGTTGGACAAGGCTGATACAACCAACCTGTTTAATCACATCCGACTTAATTATGTAGACAGGATTTAAACCCATCACCAGAAAATTGAAAAAAACGCGTTGGCATACATTTTCATCACAAACTGAAACCCGGACCGGATTTGTGCTGTTTGAATTGATCGGGTTGTGAAAGTAGTATCATGAAGCACATGCGATTGAAACAGTAGAAGAATAATAAACAATTTTTACAAGATGGATAAGACTGGTTCGAGGAACCAGTTGAATCACATGAGCCCACAATTACGCTGACAGGCTTTAAACCCATTATCGTGAAAGAAAAGGCTCATATTAATGCATTTCCATCACGACCGGTTTTCCTGCTGTTTGAACTTTTCAAAGAGGGTCAGTAGGATTACGATCCACCTACGATTGAAACATTGGAACAATGGCAATTAATGTTCCCCTTTATGACAGTTTTAGATAAAAGTGATTCAACTAACCTTTATAATCACATGAGCCCACAGTTATTTGGAGAATGTTTAAACCCATGATCTTGAAAGTAAAAGCTCATTTGCATTCATTTCCATTACATACATACACGAAGACCGGATTCGTGCTGTTGGCACTAATCAGGTTGTGACAGTGGGATCAAGATACAAAAGCTATTGAATTTAGTGGAAGAAGGGTAAATAATTTTTCCTTTTATGCCAATGTTGGTTAAGAGGTGTATGACGAACATTTTTATAACTTGAGCCCTCACATGTGTAGACTTGGTATAAATTTACGACCATGAACGATTTGCATGCAATTACATCTCACAAGCAACCCACGGCCGGCTGCGTGTTGTAGCAACTCATCAAGCTAAGACATTATGATAATGACCCACATACGCTCATATCATAAGAAAAATAGTAAACAATGTGTGGCCGTATGCCACTGTTGAATATGTTTGTTTCGTCTAACCTGTGGAATCCCATGAGCCCACACATATGCAGACAGGCACGGAAACCATGAACATGAAAGAAGAAGCTCATTTGAATACGTTCCCATCACACGCAACCCACGACCGGTTTCGTGGTGTTTGCACTCATCAAGTATGAATAATTAGATCGGTATCGCATGCGTTTGAAACTTAGGACGAATGGTAAAAAAGAATTGCTCGTATGACACTGTTGGATAAGTCATTTTCGTGTAACATGTTTATTGGCATCAGACAAACTTTATGTAGACTGGGTTTAAACCCATGTCCTGAAAGCAGAAGCTCATTTGCTTTGCATTTCCATCACACTCGCAACACAGGACCTGTTTCGTGCTGTTTGCACTCATCAGGTTGGATAGTATGATCAAGAATCGCATGCGATGACAACAGTGGAAGAATGATAAACAAGTTGTGCTGGTTAACCACTGTTGGATAAGGGCAATACATCCAACATTTGTAATCACTTGAGACCACACTTATGTAGACAGGGCTTAAACCAATGAACATAAAAAAAATCTCTAGTACATAAATTTCCATTACACAAACGCAACCCACCAAAGGAATCGTGCTGCTAGCTCTCATTAAGTTTTGAGAGTAGCATCATGAATCGCATGTGATTGAAACAGTGGAAGAATGTTTAACAGGTTTTGCGTGTATGCAACTGTTTTATTAGTCTGATACGAGCAACCAGTTTATTCACATGAGCCTACATTTATGTAAACATGTTGTAAGCCCATGTACATGAAAGAAAAATCTCATTTGATTGCATTCCCGTCAAACACGCAACCCATGACCGGTTTCGTACTGTTTGAACTCATCACGTTTGGGCAGTATGATAAGGATACTCATGCGTTTGAAAGATTAGACGAGCACTAATACTGGTCGTGCGCATATGATATTGTTGGATAAGGCAACTTCGAGTAACCTGTTTATTTGGATCAGCCAACAAATATGTAGACAGGCTTTAGCCCCAGGACAGAAAGAGTTGCTCAGCTTTTGTGGACACTTACAGTGAACTCAGTACTCAGATCTCCTACAATTTGCGTCCTTGGACTCTAGTAATTGTTTTAGGAGTTGATTTCCGGTGTGCATATAATTAATTGAGAACATGAGGACATTCCGTATTCACCATCGAGTACAATCATGTAATTTTAGTTATAGTATTCGCTATTGGAAAGCCGAAATTTCTGAAGTTGGTCGGTGATATATCGTTTGAATTATGGTACCCAGGTTTGGATAGAATACTCCATAACAGGATGTACTTAGGTGTTTAGTAACCAAGTTAAGATTTTGGGTGTGAAACTCCTGAATATCAATTTTAGCTAAATCAATATACGGCAGGCTTTATTTTTATCAGTTCAGCAATTATGTCTGGGTTATATGTCAAAAGACACCATGACACTTCGATATTTTCTGCTGTGTTTCGGACGGTCAATTGCGTGCCAAGCTAATAAGTGTTGTGTAGAGATTTGCAAACCTGCAGCATTTCAAATTTTACAAGAATAATGGTCGATTCATTATTCTGTTATTACTAAGCTCATGGAACGTATAGTCTCGGAAAGAATAGTTGAACACTTCGAATCGCATAATTTGTTTTCGCCAGCGCAGCATGGATTTCGATCTCACCGATCTTGTCTCACAAATCTTCTCCTCACGTTAGACGACTGGACAAAGGAGATGGATAAAAGTTCTTGCATCCACGTCTGTTACCTATACATTTCGAAAGCTTTTGACAGAGTCAATCATCATTTGCTTCTTCAAAAACTGATGCGTTTAGGAATATGTGATCCACTCCTCTCATGGTTGTGCGACCATCTCTCAGATCGCGACGCCCGGGGTAATTTAACGGAGCGCTATCCCAAATGTTCGAAACCAACAGTGGTGTCCCACAAGGTTCTGTGCTAGGGCCGCTCCTCTTTCTGTTGTACATAATTGATTTACCCCCCCCCTCATATCGTCCGAAATGGTACTGTTCGCAAATGGTATGAAAATTTGGACGCCAATATGTTCTGCAGAGGATTGCGATAAACTGCAAACGGATTTGGACAGCGTGTCGAATTGGGCGGCCATGAATGACATGTCATTCAACATACAGAAATGTAAGATGCTCCATCTTGGCAAGAATGTTCCTTGGACATATCGATTGGGAACTGAAAACCTAGCATGGAGCTCGTTAGAAAAAGATCTTGGAGTGTGGATTAGCGGTAACCTGAAGAGCACAGTGCACTACCAGAATATATATCGACGGGCCAACAGATTGTTAGGTATCTTTCGAACAATATTTGGAAGATTCTCTACAAAGGATAATGAATGTCTACATTAGCCCCACGATGGAGTATGCGTTAGAGGTCTGGGCTCCTTGGCTGCGAAAGGATATTGCTCTCTTCGATAAAATCTATCATAGAGCAACAAAGTTAGTGATGGGTCTTCGAAATGTTCCGTATACCGGAAGATTGCGACGTCTGGGTCCATGCGACTTTACACAGAGGAGGATACGACCCGATAATATTCTGACTTATAGAATTGTGTCTACCTAAGGACATCCACTAAAACATTTGCTTGATGTGTGTGATGGGAAAGTGACACGCGGACAAACCTTATCCCTTTACGTCCCAAGTTCCCGTATTGATTGTCTGCGACATTGTTTCGTCGTACGTGCTATATTTCTTTTGAATTCCCTACCCCAACATGTGGTGGACTCCCCTTGCCTGGCGGCGTTTAAAGTGAAATTGGACTTACATATGCAAAAGAATAACATTCGTGAGCCTTGCATTTGATATTCTCTATTGCTTTTATACTATTGTATTTTTCATGTTCTATTAATACCGTAATCCTGTGGTGTTGTAAAGTATTAACTTTTTAACCATAAATCTTTGAATTGAATTGAATTGGGACCAAACGTGTTCATTGCGCACATCGTAATGTCTTACAGCTGTTATAAGACGTATCACGTTTGCACATTTTAATATCATCGGTAAACAATGTCTCACTTTTACATACGGAAATAATAAAAGAGGTTCAAGAAACTTAGCATACATACATTCCCGTTTAACCTCTTTTATTTCACGAATAATGTTAACAACGCGAACTTCCGCGTGCGTATCAGTCAGATAGTTCCTGATTCAATTCTGCTACATTCCAGTAATGCCCTTATCCTCGATCTTTTAGATTAAAATGTCGTGTTTGACTATTTTACTTTGAGAATTACGCTATAGCAATCATGCACCGCATTACTATCATCTTGTACTTTGGTCCAATCTTTGTAAGTCGCAAGAATATTTGAAAAACATCAGCTAAAAAAAATCTAAATAAACGTCAAGTAAAAGCAGGACAGTTTAAGGTGAGTGATGTGGTTGCGCGAGTTGCCTATATAAGATAGGCGTGTGTTATCTTTGTTGACATTGACGTAATAAGCGCTATCGACCGATGGATTTCTCTTTTGTTACGCGTGTCGTGGTTGGACGCCATTAGAGTTCGACAGATTGACCTTCGTGATGAATCGAATCAACTGGCGTTTGGGTGTGAGACAAGGGAGTGGCATGAGTTCAGCTAAGCCCGATGTCAGCATAAACGTTGCTTAAGTTAGACTGTAAGATAATGCAGGGATGCAAAGAAATTTGAGTGGAATCGGTTAGAGTAGTTTTTGGGTAACGTTTCACTTCTGACACAGAAGCTTTGTCAGACCAAGGGTGATAGTCAGGGCATCCGTTACAATTACTTTCCACGGGCACGAAGTATATATTAGCTGACCAATCAGAATCCGTTCAAGGGGCACGAATCAGAATGCGTTTATTTTTAGGCCAATCATGTCATCTGGCCGTCCTTTAAAAAGCGCTGCATAGCCTACACGCAGCATATTATGACGATGTCGCTAGTTCAGGTTTTTGCAGAAATTTTCGGAACCGTTGCCGACCCCATACAATTTGAATCCCTAGTTGAAGCAGCAGGTGCTATTTCCCTTAACTTCTCGGGTTTCTGTAGTAAATCACTTCGAACACACACACGCATCACCTGATTGGTTGATGTGCCATCTCGGGTTTCTACAGGAGGCAAAAGTGTGAATAACGCACGCCCTTGGCAATGAGGTCAAGTTGGTTCGATGTCGCTGCCACAGTTTGATCGATCGATTTTTAGTCCGTATGTTGGTTCTCGTGATGCGGTGAAACATGTTAGTAGCCTGAATTGGGTTGTTCGGCTGTGTGACGGGTTTTTGTGCGACGGGTCGAGGTGGCTGTTTTGGAACACGTGATTTCGTCATGTTGCAAATAATCCAATATAACTCGTTAACTGCACAAGCTAGAACACAGAAATAAGTATCAAAATTCGTAGCTCGACGTGCTCCTTGCAATGATAGCAAAAACCGTAGAATAGTTAGCGATTGAAAAAAGTTTTCGCGCGTGAGCAAACTGTGAAATTTACGCCGATATGATAACTTTGCTGCTAATTCGTTGACAAGAGAATGAGATTAATCCAAGCAGATTCGGCGAAGATATGAGCAGAAGTGTCAGAGCAACGAAAAATGCGACTGCACAGTAGGTGGACAAGGCGGACGGAGTCTGCGCTTTTAATCATTTGGTGAGGAGTACGCTTTCTATATTTGTGAGCCTAAAAATAATACGATCAAGCTTATACCCATCCTCAGTGCGAGACTGTTTCCAAAATATTTTATGTTGTTGTTCAGTTTGAAAGAAGTGCTATTGTCTCAAAGACCCATATGTGTTCGCATTCCTATAGGCGTTGTCCATTTTCATTGGTTTTACCTACTCCACATCTTCCGATAAGGTTTGCCTTGACTCATAATCTGCATCAACTCGGGCATTGATATCCTTTAATACGACTATACAGTTTTTGTGTGCACGATTTTATGGAATATTGTGTGGTAATCATAAAAAGCTTCTAATTTTATCAGGCGATGATGAAAGCTTTGTTGCATAAACCTTGATCAACGGCATTTTGCTAGTAATGCACTTTAAATTTTGAGTCCAAATCATTTCGCTCCAGCTGCTGCTTAATCCGGCTGCTATTAATACGTTGTTTCGTATGGAAACGCACATCCCTACAGTCCGTTCGCATACTACAATGGATGTCGAGCCAATGCGACTCCTTCTGCGTCTAAACATCACAACGAAAGGCTGATCCAAATGCTTCAGCGCATGACTCGCACACAGCAAGCAACGACACTTATTATGGGTGATTATAATCCCTTTATTTTTGGGACGATCAGTCCCCACAAACTCTAGAATACCGATTTAGAGAGGTACTAGATTCGTTCCCGTTATACAACCATGTTCACGAATGCACCCGGAGAAGAGGTTCTGACCGCCCCTCCGTATTGGATTTGGTGTTAACATCTGAAGAACAATCTATCAAAGCGATCGAATTCCAGGCTCAGCTGTGTCTTAGCGACCATTCAGTGCTTGTGTTCGACTATATCTGCAGTACTCAGCAATCGCTTGCTCCGAATGGGGTGGTTCGACGGATAGATAAATTGGCCCTGAGTATATCGCTCGTGCAGATTCCGCATTTTCAGACGGACAACATTAGCCCTGAATCGCAATGGAACGAACTTGTAGAATTTCTGAAAATGAAGATAGACAAGAACTAGTAGATCGTTCAGAAGAGGTGCGTCCATGAACATCGTTTTGTTGTCCGCAGCAGAACAAAAAAAGTGGATAGCACTGAAGCGAGCAGCGTGGGTGCAGCACAAAGCCAACAATACTTCTACCTCTTGGCAACATTTCCGTATGTTACGCAAAACAGTGACTGCACTTATTCGAGAGGATAAGGAAGCGCACCAATTGATGCTCCTGTCAAAAATGTAATGCAACCCTAAGTTAATATACAAAATCATGAACGCGAAATCGAAAATCAAACCAGGTATTTTTCCCATCCAGTATGGTCAAAAACTCACTGATACAGCGTTGGAAACGGCAAATGCTCTCGCAGTTTACTATTCTAAAGTGTTCGTTCCAAAGGTTTTAGTGGAACGTTTTGAGTATTCAATCGAATTATCGTCCCGCCACACGTTTACCTGTTATTGCTAAGGTCATGGAACGTATAGTCTCGGAAAGAATGGTTGCACACTTCGAATCGCTCAATTTGTTTTCACCAGCACAGCATGGATTTCGATCTCACCGATCCTGTCTCACAAATCTTCTCATCGCATTAGACGACTGGACGAAAGAGTTAGATAGAATTTCTTGCATCCACGTCTGTTACCTAGACATTTCGAAAGCTTTTGACAGAGTCAATCATCATCTGCTTTTCCAAAAACTGATGCGTTCAGAAATATGTGAATCACTTCTCTCATGGTTGTGTGACTATTTGTCAGATCGCGACGCCAGAGTGGAGTCCCACAAGGATCTGTGTTATGCCCGCTCCTCTTTCTATTATACATAAACGATTTGCCCCCCTCATATCGTTCAAAATGGTCCTGTTCGCGGATGATATGATAATTTGTACGCCGATTAGTTCTGCAGTTGATTGTTAGAAACTACAAATGGATTAGGACAACATGTCGAATTGGGTGGCCATGAATGACATGTCATTGAACAGAAATGTAAGATGCTTCATTTAGGCAAGAATGTTCCTTGGACATATCGATTGGGAACTGAAAACCTAGCATGGAGCTCGTTAGAAAAGATCTTGGAGTGTGGATTAGCGGTAACCTGAAGAGCACAGTGCACTACCAGAATATATATCGACGGGCCAACAGATTGTTAGGTATCGTTCGAAGAATATTTGAAAGATTCTTCCTGGTAACATTACCAAAGATAATGAATGTCTACCCTCGCCCTACAATGGAGTATGCGGTCGAGGTCTCAACTCCTTGGCTGCGAAATGATATTGCTCTCTTCGATAAACTCCATCAAAGAGCAACAAAGTTAGTGCTGGGTCTTTGCAATGTTCCGTATACCGAAAGACTGCGAAGTCTGTGTCTTTGCGACTTTACCCAAAGGAGGATACGACGCAATATTATTCTGACCTATAGAATTGTGTCTACCGAAGGATATCCACTAAAACACTTGTTTGATGTATGTGATGGAAAAGTAACACACGGACATACCTCATCCCTTTACCTTCCAAGTTCCCGTATTTATTGTCGGCGACATGTTTCGCCGTACGAGCTATATTTCTTTGGAATTCCCTACCCCAACATGTGGTGGACTCTCCTTGCTTGGCGATTTTTAAAGCGAAATTGGACTTGCACTTGCAAACGAACATCATTCGTGAACCTTATATTCGATATTCTCTATTGCTTTTATACTATTGTAATTTTAATATTTTATTTATACCGTAATCATGTGGTGTTGTAAAGTATTAACTTTTTAAACCATAAATCCTTGAATCTTGAATCATGATAAAAATGTATCATCGGTTGAGATAGCTCGTTTCTTCGACAGTTCAACGAACAAGTTTTTGTTCGCTATTCCCGAATTTCATTGAAATGGGTAACAAGCGACCACACTTTAGACCGCATTCCCATGAATATCTAGCGGAATATAAATCGTAGCTGTTGTATGCTGAAGACCATTTGGTTTTCTTTATGTTTCCGATCAAGTTATTTTTAAGGAGGTGGGGTGGTGTGAGTCAATTTGTGCACGAAACTAACATAGCTTTTGTTGGAATTTTCCATATCCTTCTCTCACTCAATCTAGATAGGTCCTCCATATGTCAATCTGATCAATCTGTTGAAAAAGGTTTAAACTTCTCACTAAGTTCAAAGGTTTTAAAACCTGAAGATATCATCCCATGCGTAGAATCTACCTAAACTCAGCTACCGGAAACACAGGCAGACAACGCAACTGTATAGCCAGTATTATTAAGAAACCAGAAAGCCAGAAAGGTGTAACCTTGCGCAATATGAACAGCGAGCACTTCTTAATCTTCGGAAAGAAGAGGGAATAGTGATCACTAGAGCTGACAAAGGCAAGACCACAGTGATACTCTCAAAAAGTGATTATGGAAATAAGGCTGAATCACACCTTGCGGAAGGTGTCTATGGAGTTATTGACAGCAGGAGAACCCCGTCGATTATAAATAACCGTAAGCAGGTGATTTCGAGATACGTGCGTGGAATTTAGGAGGAAATAGGTCGGTGATTATGGTTCAGGCTATACCCGAAATCTGCTCAGACCTCTGGGTTCTACGGGCTTCAAAAGATAAATAAGGTGGGCGTCCCTCTGCGACCTATCGTGGATGGCATTGGATCCCCAACACACGAATTAGCGAAGCATCTCGCTCATTTGTTGAAACCGCTAGTCGGGAAGAGGGATTCTTTCATTAGGAAATCTTTTGATTTCGTTCGTCGTTTGAGTACAATAACACTCGACGGGGATGAGATGATGGTTAGATTCGATGTAAGCGCCTTGTTCACGAACGTGGACACCACGAGCGCTCTAGAATTAGCAAAACAATGCACTTAATTCAGACGCGACATTGACAGATCGTACAAACTTGAGTGTACAGCAAATCGTTAACGGTATTGCGATTTGTCTGAATATGAAACACGTCTTGTTTAGTGGACAGTTATATAAGCAAAAGGAAGTTTTAGCGATGGGTTCACCTATTTCCCCAGTGTTAGCGGAAGAGTTTGAGAGAGTTTGAAGAGTTAGCTCTAAAAAATGTAGCTCTTCGGCCAAAGATATGGTGGCGTTATGTCGATGATAAATTCGTTATCATAAAACGAGACAGATTGGAAGCATTCCATAGTTATCTTAACAAACTGGATCCCAACATCCAAGTTACATAGGAGATTGAGTCGACAGAAAGGACACTTCCATTCTTGGACTGTCTCGCGCGAAAGCAGAATGGTAAAATAAGCACTACGGTCTATCGTAAGCCAATCGACACAGATGCGGTCTTGAGGTACTCATCAGCGCACCCCCAAAAGTATTTAATTCAGTTGCGAAATCGCTGATCTGCAAAGTTGAACGCTTGTGCAGCGATGCCACCGATAAAAAGCGAGCCCATCAAGAAGTTAGTCGTCGACTTGCTGATCATGGTTACCCTAAGAGCCTAATTAAACGCCAACTGAAACGGGTTAAATACCCAGCACCCAAAACGGAAAAAGTTTGGCGTGCAACAGTTTCTATACCTTACGTTAAGGAAGCGTCAAAAGGGATAAGTCGAATCTTGAATAACGCAGGTATACGAGTAACGTATAAAAGGGGTAGAACGCTCCGTTCCTTATTAACGCATCTCAAGGATAAAACACCTTCCAGCTGCGCGACGAATTGCGTATATAAAATCAACTGTAAGGGTTGCTCGGGAGTATATATAGGACAAACATCCAGAGAACTCAGTACTAGGATAAGTGAACACAAAAGTCGAATCGGTAAGCAGCCACGCAATTCCAGTGAATATCAAACACTGATAAGAGATTCAGCACTAGCTGAACATGTGCTGGACACCGGTCACAGCGTAGATCTTGATAACGTAGAAGTGATAAGGCGGGGAATAAAACCATACATGGAACGACTTCACGCTGAGGCGGTTGAGATAACAAAGGCTGGTAAGAATGCTGTCAATAAGGTGGTTGGGGCTGATATCTTCACAATCTGTCGTCCGGTCCTGCAGCGGATAAACATTAACGTGCGTAACCCCTAGTGTGCGCACCGATTACGCAATCGCGCTAATCTGTCAGCAGAGGTCATTCACACCTGCCAAGACTAAAAAAGTTAAGGGATTATACGGCACGTAGGGGTGGTTAAGCGTCAGCTGATATTAAACGCGCCTGTCCTTCGTAACGAGCGCAGAACCCACCACGGACTGTGCAGGTCTTAACCAGATTATTATTGGTCAGGTAAATGCAATTTTTTCTTGATCTCTTTTCGTACTGATACCCTTGGTCTAACGAAGCTTATGTGTCAGAAGCGAAACGTCACCAATAAACTACTCTCACCGATTCATTAGAAACTTTATTTTTTCATGATTATGATTCCCCGATCGGTCAAAAACATTTTCCATTACATTGCTGATCAATCTGATTTAAAAATGGATAACGTGAAAACGGTTCAAATTCCAGCCGTTGAATGCTGGGTTCGTTCAATGAACCTCAACATTATTGACTGGAACGTAAAGTTTATCATGAAAGCGCGAACATAACCATTTGCCTGATAAGAGGAGGTACGACAATGGTGATTGCATCAGATTATATAGCCATACGAGACCACGCATCTTTGCTTATCACAACTCTTCGGGGATACCTCAATATTTATACCGAATGTTTGATCAACAAATTCGCAGGAATTCTCGATTAGTGTGAGACAAAACGTTCTGAGTTAATTGGCACGACCAATAGTGACTTAACCCAGACTTTGTAAAACCTGAACATTGACGCGTTTGTGATGTACATCAATGGTCGGCATCGACCGAAGGAGGCCAACAACAACAGAGATTTGCAACACAGCATCATTTTAAATTTTACAGGATTATTGGTCAATTCATTATTCTAGGAACAAACGTGTTGATTGCGCAGAGCGTAATGTCATACAACTGTTATTAGACCAAACACTTCTGCTAATTATAATATCATCAGCAAACAGTGTCGCACTGCGCATAATATCCTTCTCAAATCAAGTGAAAGCACGACAGTTTGAGGTGAGGTTAGAAACAACATGCGATATACGATTTGAGACAATTATTAAAGACTAATGCTCAAATAGATCTGTATTATTCAATAATTTCTCCAATGTACAGTCCATAAGAGATCAGGAGAAATTAAAGTATATATCAAACTCTACAAATCCTCTAGATTTCTGCAAGCAAAAAGCAAAACTTCTAACTTCAATTTTGAATTGTGAAACCACAGCATCATTTCGGTGCACTCGTATACGAAATGACCGACTCACGCTTACTTCAATCATAACAAAACCAAAATGTGAGATGTAAGGTGTGCTTAGAATATCGGTGCACCCTTTGCTGAAAATGACTGCAACTAAGAAGTCTTGGTGTATAATCGCATACACAAACGAAAATATAAAGAGTGTTACTAGGTCATGGTGTGCAAGTCTGATGCACCGGTGGTATCACGCAAATTGAAAACAACTGTGCAAAGTTCAAAGTAACATCGCGTTTATTTTTCATGAAAAATAAATACAATCGGACACGACGCAGGTTAAAATATTAAATTGTTCCTGCAAACAAAATTTGCGAAGAGAGTTTGAGCGAAACGTTTGATGATTAATGTTGACATAATTATGTGTTACCGGAGAGACTAAACACAATTTGGAATACGTGCTTTGTGGGCGTGACACTGTTCGCATTCGTTTTTAGGTCTAAATTAGCACACTTCAAAAACACCCAGTCTTGATAGAACTCAATCAATGCGGGACAATTTGAGATAATAGTGAAGTATTAGCAGTCCGATATAATTATTTTTGACTACGTTTTATTTTCAATGACGGGAAGTGATGATATTTTACTTGTCATAATTTATACAGACGTTCTCATTGTTCTGATGTCTGCGAAATAGTAGCCAGGATAAATCGTCTTCGTATTTCAGTGTTAAGACAAAACAAAATTGCCTAGCGCAATCCACGTTTTGAGAAACTTTGACGCGTGCAGCGAAAGTCACTTGCTCGTTTTCTCACTAACATTTGCGAATGTCGATACATGTTCGATGGAAGTATTTCTTTTGTGAGGTGCAAACAATATCGGCGTTATGATATTCAAGCTCTCACCAGATACCTATCCGACGCGCTTAACTTAAACTCAAGTGGTTGATCCCAGCGAAGGATTTATGCAGACCAAACCTACAAACAAAAGAAGATTGCTTTGACCGAGGGGGCATTG
>JACCGJ010012622.1:0-71627 GCA_013407085.1 Atriophallophorus winterbourni
GGTGGTGAGGATAAGCTCCCGCTACCTACAAAATGCTCCCATACGGCGTGCGTCTCAAATAGCCTCTGACAACCGAAGCCCAACTCCTGGCCTGCTCGTGGCGGAACTGCTTCTAATGACAGGAGAAGGGGCGAAGGCGGGTGACTGGCGCCTCAAAACCAGTTCGCTTCGGGTAGATGGAGCTCGTCAGCCTGGGAGGGCAGTCCATCTAGGGGATGGAAACCCTGACTCCAAACCTCCGCTTCCCGCGGATTACACAATCACAATACTCCGCCGAGGACGGTCCCAAGCCCGTCTGCAAAAGGAGGAGGGTTAGACGCGGGGTCAGCAACCCCACTCTGTAAAAACCTCAAACCGCCACTGAAACCAAAGCAACATGTCATACCAAAGTAAGATCTCCATGCTTGAATCGAGAAGAAACCTCATCTGAGGTAAAAATGAAGCAGACTGGTGAAAGCCCACCGGAAGCCAGTCAGCGGATGAATCTTCTGTCGATGAAAGCAACAACAAAGATTGCCACATGGAACGTCCGTACGATTTATGAGACCGGGAAGGCTGCACAGGTCGCGAAAGAAATGCAAAAGTACGGTATACAACTGCTGGGAATATGTGAAAGTAGATGGAATGGATCTGGCATGTTGATTTTGACATCCGGTGAACGGATTATTTACTCAGGTCATGAAGATGAGAACCATAGTCATTCGGAAGGCGTCGCCATTATGTTATCCCCAATAGCTGCAGGCGCCCTCATTGGATGGGAACCCATTGACTCACGGATAATCACAGCCAGATTCAACTCCAAGGGGAGAAATGTGACGGTAATTCAATGTTATTCGCCCACAAACAATGCTAGCCTTGAGTCGAAAGAAGAATTCTACGTGCGTCTGCAGTCTGTCTTAGACAAGACACCCAAGCGAGATATCAAGATTTTGATGGGTGACATGAACGCGAAATTGGGTCCAGACAACACAGGGAGAGAATCTGTGATGGGCACGCATGCCCTAGGGGAAATGAATGAGAACGGTGAACTTTTCGCCGATTTTTGCGCGCTCAACGATCTGGTCATCGGAGGCAGCATCTTTCAACACCGAAACATCCACAAGGCCACCTGGACATCACCTGATGGTGTTACTGTCAATCAAATCGATCACCTAGCGATTTCACGAAAATGGAGACATAGTCTCCTTGATACACGCGTAATGCGAGGTGCGGATGTTGATTCAGACCACTACCTTCTAATGGCCAAAATTAAAATCAAGTTGAGAGCTCTCTGCGAAACCGGCAGTCGGCCTAGTGTAAAGTACCACACGCAGAAACTAAGGGAAGAGCGTACAAGAGAGATTTTCTCAATCTCACTGAAAAACAGATTCGAATTGCTCAACAACTTAACCCCTGAGCTCCCAATAAATGAACACTGGACCGCTCTGAAAGACTGTTGGCAGACGGGTAAAGAAAGACAAAAAGTGGATCTCGAGTGAGACTTGGACACTGATCAACTCGAGAAGGCAGCTGAAACAACAGATCCTCCGGTGTAAGGACACCAAGCAGAAAAACCAACTGATCAAACAATACGGTTCCCTAAATAAAGACGTGAAACGAAGTGCCAGAAGTGACAAGAGGCGGTTCTATGAAATGCTGGCAACGGAGGCGGAAAATGCAGCAGAAAAGAGAGACCTGAACACCGTCTACAACATTACCAGAACCTTATCAGGAAGGAAAATACCTTACGGCAAAATAATAAAGGACGGTGAAGGTAACCTTATCAGTCAGGAATCGGTGCAAAGAAAGCGATGGATGGAGCACTTCAAGGAACTCCTAAATCGATCAGCACCTACTTCAGTCACTGACATCCCACCTGCAGCAAATTTGCTAGACGTAAGCAGCGACCCCCCCGGTCGAAATGAAATCCTATTTGCCTTAAAATCGCTAAAGAATGGCAAAGCACCAGGCCCAGATGGGATCCCACCAGAAGCTCTGAAGGCTGATTTGGACACCTCGGCTGATATGTTACTTCCTCTGCTGCAGAAAATCTGGTCAGAAAGACGGGTCCCAAATGATTGGAAAAGATGTCATTTGGTCAAACTTCCTAAGAAAGGGGATCTGAGGCTATGCAAAGACTGGCGAGGTATCATGCTGCTCTCAGTCCCTAGTAAAGTACTTACACGCATCATCCTTAGGCGTTTGCGCGACGCTATCGACCAAGTGTTACGGCCAGAGCAATCAGGCTTCAGAAAACAAAAGTCTGGTATCGACCAAATTGCGACCCTCCGCATAATAATTGAACAAAGCATTGAATGGCAATCGCCTCTTTGCCTCAACTTCATAGATTTTGAGAAAGCCTTCGACAGTGTGGACCGCGAATTCATATGGAAGCTTTTGCCACACTATGGGGTCCCACCGCTGTACATAGACCTCATAAAGCAGCTGTATGAAGGTGCCTCCTGTCAGGTAATTCACAACGGAAGACTGACCGATCCATTTGCAGTTGAGACTGGCGTTCGCCAGGGATGCCTGTTGTCCCCAATGATTTTTCTGTTGGTAATAGACTGGATAATGAAACAGACAGTAAAAGGTGAGAGGAATGGTATCGATTGGAAGGAATCCGAGCATTTGGAGGATCTGGAATACGCTGATGATGTCTGCTTGATATCACGTGACCCCCAACGTCTTCAGAGAAAGACCGATAGACTAGCACACTTTGCTTCATATGCAGGACTACGCGTGAATACCGAAAAAACAGAAGTCCTCCGTGTGCTAACTGATGAGCACCCATCAATCACCATCAATGGTAAAGCAGTCAAAGACGTCACGCAATTCGTCTACCTCGGCAGCATTGTTTCAATAAGTGGTGGCACGGACGAAGACATAGTCGCCAGAATCGGCAAAGCAAGATACGCGTTCATAGCTTTGAAACCCATTTGGGAGTCGAAGGTTCTATCAAAACGCACGAAACTCCGTATATTCAGAAGCAACGTCAAATCCGTGCTACTCTATGGATCGGAAACCTGGCGAGTGACAGCAAAGTCTTCTGGCCGCTTGCAATCATTCCACAATAATTGCCTTCGTCGAATTATTGGGGTAAAATGGCCAGAAAAGATAAGGAATCAAGACCTGTGGCAGATTGATGCTGAGGACCCGATCGCCCAGCAGATCAGTAGAAGAAAGTGGAGATGGGTTGGGCACACCTTGCGGAAACCTTATGATGACATCACGCGTCATGCTCTGGTATGGAACCCAATCGGGAAGAGACGGGTCGGACGCCCAAGGCTATCTTGGAAGCGCTCGTGTGAAGAGGAAATCCGCAAGTGTGGACTTAACTGGAACGACATCAAACTGGCTGCTATGGACAGACCAAAGTGGAGACAAGTTGCCGAGGCCCTATGTTCCTCCAGGAACTCAAGGGATTATAGTCAAGTAAGTTAAATCGACCAGTCGAACGGAGGGACCATTCTTCAACCGGTCGTCCCAATTCAGCCTACAATGCGTGGTCGAGTCACGAGATCCAACACCCACGCGAAAAAATCGATCGATCATGGTGTGCATACGACGGTTGTTCCCCCGACAGCGACATCAAACCACCTTGACCTCTGCGCCACGTGCATGTACCCGGTAAGGAATGATAGTGCATTGGTTAAATGTATTTTTGTGATGTACATGTGCACGTGGCCTGCGATGAGACTTTGACCGATGAGTGTGTAAAGATCGTGAATGATAAAAACCTCCCATCCGTTTCCTATTTCTGTATTGACTGTAGAAGTTCAATAGCGAATCGCATTCCCAAGAGTACACTATTCTCTGCTAGAAACGAGACTAATACAATAGAGAATAGATTTTTGAAAATAGAAGAGGAACTTGCAAATTTAAAGAATACTCTACGACCAATAATCGATACTAAAACAGTTGAATTGAATAATGGAACACGCTCAACCTCACCGCCACAGAGTGCTTCTAAAAAGGTTAAATTAGGCAGAAACCGTCTACGTCGAACGCTCCTTTGGCCAATGCTGCCACGAAAAATAGTTCGCTTAATGTTATCTGCACCGATTCGGCACCAACTGAAACGCCCCCGGTGGTACAAAAATCATACAGAGAAATGCTTTTGCGGTCGACCTCCGTTGCACAATCTGAGCCTGGCACACTAAACCTAAATCAAGAAGCCTCACATTCTATGAAGAATGACCGGACGCGCGACAAGCATTCTCATTCGTTAGGCGTAATATGTACGAATGTTAAAGGGTCCGGCGAGAGCTTGTTAGATAGAAAACACAAACACGACCTCGATATATGGTCTCAAATTTGTCAACAATTGAAAATTGAGCATGTTACTCCTGACAAATTGATTCGTCTAACTCGCCATTTCTCCTCACCTCATAGTTATCAACCTCGGTTACTAAGAGTCACACTGAAGTGCGAAACTGATATCGAAAACATACTGCTAAATTCGTACCGACTAAAGACGGATCCGAATTCAAATTGCCGGATATATCCTGATGTGCCATGGTGGGAACGGAAGGGTGCCTCGAACACTAAGGAAAAAACGGTATCGCGGAGTATGGTTCTACTTGGGGTACCAGAAAATACCACTGAAGCATCGGGACAGGAAACAGCAGATCATGACTTCAAGCAGTGGCGTTACATTGCGTCTTTGCTTAATATTTCTAACGTTGTGATCACTGACACTTTCCGGGTGCCTTTTTCAATAAACTATAAAGGAGACGGACCGAAACCTCTCAGGATTACCTTTTTAACTAGCGACATGGCTGAATTTGTCAAGTCCGAATGGAAAAAAGCAAAACGTGCTTTACCGAAAGACATTAGACTTTGTCCACCGAGACCAAGTACCATGAGTGAGACACACTCGCGGCTGGGGGCGGTAGACGGCAGCGTTCCCACCGAAACGGAAGCAATCAATACATCAAAAAACGTAGTGGGTCCGGCTCAAACCGAGTCGGACCGAGTACATCATGGTCCGGCTCTCAGGGGGTCGGACATACAAACATCATCCGCATAGGCTCGCTACACACGAAAACCACTGTTAAATGCCTATACACAAATGCACAGTGCTTGCGGAACAAAATCGCCGAATTATCCCACTTTAACGCTCAGTTTTCTGCTGACATCATTGCTGTTACCGAAACATGGTTTTACGATCAGGTGAACGATTGCGAGCTGGCACTTCCCAACATGATCCTACTTCGACGAGACCGTTCAAGATCAGGTGGTGGAGTTGCTTTGTATTATAACGAACGTCTTCAATGCACAGCTGTACCTGACACAAGGTTTGAGCTAGAGGACACCATGTGGTGTAGCCTTCGCTTGGAAACTGGAGAGAACTGTATACTTGGTGTGATCTACCGCTCGCCCAACTCTTCCGATGCCCACAATGAAACGTTGTTACAAATGATGCGCAACGCTGGAAATCTTAGAGGATGCCAATTGTTAATAATGGGTGATTTTAACCTCCCACATCTCTACACCAAAAGTGTGCATACTCAGCAATCCCTTGAGTACAAATTCCGTGAGATTATCACTTTCACTCCCCTATACAACCATGTCCGTTCATTCACTCGACAAAGGGGCTCAATGAATCATCAATTCTAGATCTGGTTTTAACCTCCGAAGCAACAGCAGTGGAGTCAGTACAGTATCATAGTCCTTTGGGGCTAAGTGACCATCTTGTGTTGTCCTTCGAATTCGTGTGCAACGCCCGAAGGGCGTCGGGCGACGTTAAGTTCATCAGGAGAGTCGATTACTTCGGCCTTCGCGGTGCCATTACGATTATGGAGGAAAAACATCTCGATCTTACGAATGCAGATACTCATTGTTCTAGTCTGTTAAGTTATATCGGTACAAAACTAGACGAAAATTCTACCTGTGTTCCCAAAAGGAAATCAAGAACATTTTGCTTCAAACTCCGAAGCCGCACTCGGAAGTGGATAGCCATGCGAAATTCTGCATGGGCTGCACACAAAATAATACGAACAGACGCATCTTGGGAACACTTTCTTAGTTTTCGTAACAAGGTGACGTCCCTAATTCGAGAAAACAAGCAATACCACCATTGGAAGCCGATCGATCAGATGGAACGACATCCTAAGTTGCTGTACACCATCGTGAACACCGCGACCAAGGTTAAGCCAGGTATATTTCCTATCCAGACAGAGAACGGACTGACTGATAATGTCAAGGATACAGCTGATGCCCTAATATCATTTTATGCGCAAGTATTTTGTCCAAAGAACGTGTCAACGCTGACGTCTTTGCCGCACCTACTACAAGTCGAATGCCTTAGCAACATCGAGGTAAATCCTACGGTTGTGCGAAAGCATTTACGCGGACTGAACGTTCGCAAATCACCAGGAGAGGATGAAATAACACCCGCTGTTCTGAAGTCATGCGAGCTGGAGCTTTGTGGCCCACTAAGTGGTCTATTCAGGCACTCATTGAATACGGGAACCGTACCAACTCAATGGAAAACCGGTGTTATCACACCAATCTACAAAGGGGGCAGTCGTTCTGCTCCGGCGAATTACCGCCCCGTGACGCTTCTTTCAGCGGTTTCTAAAATTTTGGAACGCCTGGTGTGTGAACGACTTGTTGAACATCTCGAGAACCATCAGCTAATAACTTTCACACAGCATGGATTTAGGAAAACATATTCATGCCTGTCTAACTTGCTCACGACTCTAAATGACTGGACGCAAGCACTAGACCAAGGGGGTTCCGTCCATGCCGGTTACTTAGATATATCTAAAGCATTCGACAGAGTGAATCACTCCTTACTGCTTCAGAAGCTGCAGAATGTTGGCGTCATCGGAAACCTACTAACATGGTTCACAAGTTACCTGTCTGGACGCAAAGTAAAAGTCAGAATCGATGGTGAAACTTCTCGAACAATTGAAGCCACGAGCGGAGTCCCTCAGGGTTCGGTTCTCGGTCCGATACTGTTTCTCATATTTATAAACGATCTACCGAACTTACTAGCATGTGAGCTTGTTTTATTCGCAGATGATGTAAAAATCTGGACGAAGGTCAACTCTATCGAGGACTGTCAAGTTCTGCAAGGAGATTTGAATAAGCTGCACCAGTGGTCAATCAAAAACAAACTGCCATTTAATTTCCGCAAGTGCAAAATGTTGCAAGTCGGAAAACCCTTTCCCTTTCACTATACACTTGGCAGCCACCCGCTTGAATGGAGTACATCACAAAAAGATCTCGGAATCTTGGTGTCTGGCACTTTGAAGAACAGCCTACAGTGCGAAGCCGTCTACAAGTGTGCGTGCAGCTTGCTAGGTTTACTGAAACGCATTTTCGGACGTTTCCCACCACACTCACTCACGAAATTACTAAACACTTATATACATCCTGTTGTTGACTACGCTGTACAAACTTGGACGCCATGGATGAAAAAAAAACATCTCGCTCCTCGAACGAATTTATCACAAGGCAACCAAAATGGTTACCGGATTGAATAATTTACCCTTTGAGCAGCGACTGACCAGACTTGGACTGTGCACCCTCGAGCGCAGGCGTATCCTACACGACCTCACTATGACATACCGAATCATCTACGCGAAATCCCACCCTCTCAAACACCTCTTCAAGTTTGGTCCGGTTATCCCCACACGCAGCCACCCTTTGACCCTTCAAATCCCACACGCACGATTGAATTGTCGTCGTCACTTCTTCGCGGTTCGTGTATGCTTCTTGTGGAATAGCTTGCCGACAGATATTGTTACCTCAGCAAGCGAGCACATCTTTCTTTAAACAAAGGTTACGAAACCTTATGTTGAGAACTACTGCGTTGGCCCTACCTATTGATGTCTATATTATTTTAACGCACGGAACTACCGTCCATCCAAAGATTCTTTTCCCTCAGTCTGTGTTGCCATTGAGGATTATTTTTGCTCCACTTATGAAGAACACGGATATGATCATACAAGTAACGATTTTTTAATTTTTATACTTATATCCTATGGTACTGTACAGCAATTTGCTTTTTTAACCATAAATCTTGAATCTTGAATCGCATTTGTGTTTCTACTGTTAGATCAACCCACTGGTGCTTACCACTGTCGGGAACTACTCGGAGAAATAAACAACGTAAAATCAATTTCACGCCAAAATTCTGACAAATTCACGGCTAAATCGGGTGACGAGCTATTCCTACAACTCGTCACTTTCCGTCAACTCATCACTTAATACCACACAAACCAAACCAGGTCGTATCGATTTATGTGATCGGATTTGTTCCTTTGGTTGGCCCCGTTACAATGAGACGATCGGATGTTCGCGTAACATGCGTCGTCTATAAGAAACTCGTCATTGGTAAGGTCAAATTTGTCACGTATCGCAAGTGTGCCCACATTTGTCACGCAAAATTTGACAAATCATTGACCCAGGATGCTATATCGATCCTGAATAATGAAAACATGCCTGCTGTGTGCTACGTAGGTAAAAATTGTTGAACTAAAAACGCAGATTTAGCTGCTAGAAAAAGTGTCGCGTTCCTCATAAAACGTTGAACGCATGTGTAGAGACTTTGGTCACCGTTCAGAATTCTCAGTTTGCCCGTCTATGTTCCGATAAACGGAAACCATTGACGGTAATATCAATCAGATAAAGGCAGCATCTTCAGAGATCATTCAACACGTAGGTTCAGCTCTTGCCAATATGCCAAAGAGTCATGAAGAGCATTCTTTTCATCAAGACGTCACCTTTACAAACACGACTATTAAAGGCCAGAACATTCCTGGTCCGCAAAAAGTTACGAAGCCAAAGCCACTTGGTCATCTGAAATTTCAGCGAAAACCGTCAGGTTCAAAACCAAAAGTCACGGTGCAATATACTCCTGAAGTGGACTCGATAGGTATTCGATATAAAGCAGTTGAATCGTCCGCAATCAGCGAAGGAAATTAACACACAGTGGATATTCGCTACATGGACTAAACGTGATTTGTACCAACGAAAATGACACGAGTGCCACCTTGCTAGGGGACAGGCTGTTGTTGTTGTTGGCCTCCTTCGGGACAGGCTAAAGAAGTATTGAGAAGGTTGTGCGGCAGCATGAGCTTGGAGCCAGTTGAACCACTATCATTGATACGACTTAATCTTAACCATATTTTCTCAAATCTGGACCAGCCAAGACTGCTTACAATCAAGGTCATCTCTGAAAAGGATCTATAAAACATCCTATTATCCACTTTTATCCTTCGTATGAAGCGTTCGGCCACCACAGTCAACTCTGAAATGGATCTAGAAAAGATCTTACTATCGGCTTTTCTCCTTCGTAGGGTGCGTTCGGAGACAACTGCATGGATCTTCACCGAACGTTTAGGCGATGGCGGAGGAGCAGCACTCTACTTCAAGCAATTGTTTAACTGTAGAGTTATAAACGACCAGACATTTGATATCACTGACACACTTTGGTGCTCTCTGACTCTTACTTCTGGAGACCAATGCATTATTAGAGTGATCTATCGTTCTCCAATAGCAACTCTCGTCCTAAACAACAAACTGATTAGTGCTTTGCGCTAGGTAACAACTCGGTACAATACTCGAATAATAATCGGCGATTTCAACTTTCCCCAGCTCTATAGCCGGAATGATCGTCAATCAGAGACACTTGAAAATGAAATTCGAGCAGTTTTTAATTACGCACCACTTTATAACCGCGTTTTTTGATTTACTCGAAATACAAGAATAGAAAGAATAGAATAGAGTAGGATAGAAATAAGGTCCAACAGACTGCAAACGACTATTGGACTGAAGTTAGCCTCAATATCCAAAACGCTGCGGATACCGGAAATTTTCACGGTATGTATGATGGGCTCAAGAGAGCCATTGGATAAAAACAAACTTAAAACGGCTCCCATTAAGTCTTTATCTGCTAACCCGATTGTCGACAAAACTTAACAAATGGAAAGATGGGTAGCGCACTTCTCATCTCTCTACTCTAGGGACAGTACGGTTCTACCGCATGCACTTGAAAATGTCGAGCCTTTGCCGACCATTGAATATCTAGATACCCCTCCTACTCTTGATGAGCTCAATGAGGCAATCGACCGCTTAGCGAATGGGAAGGCGCCTGGTGACGACGGAATTCCACCTGAACTCATCAAATGCTGTAGAGCAGCAAGATTACAACCTCTTCACCATTTGCTTCTTCAGTGCTGGCAAGAGGGGGGTGTCCCACAAGAGATGCGAGACACAAAGATCATAACGCTATTTAACAATAAGGGTGACAGAGGCGACTGCAACAATTACAGAGGAATCTCCCTTCTAAATGTTGTAGGCAAGTTGTTTGCTAAAGTCTTACAAGTTTTAGCTGATAGAATTCACTCCGAATCTCAATGTGGCTTCCGCAAGGGAAGATCAACCGTTGACATGATCTTCTCCCTGAAACAACTTCAAGAAAAGTGTCGGTAACAGCGTATGAGATTATACGCTGTTTTTATTGATTTAACTAAGGCATTCGATGACGTCAGCAGGGAGGATCTTTTCAAAATGCTTGATTAGACAGGCTGCCGCCCAATGCTGCTCAGACTCGTTATTTCGTTTCACTCAGGCATGAAATGCGCAGTCCATTTTAGCGGTAGCAGTTCAAAAGCATTTGAAATTCGAATTGCGTCAAACCAAGGTGTGTTCTTGCTCCCACGCTGTTCGGCATTTTCTTTGCGCTGCTCCTGAAGCACGCTTCTGGGACGAGAACAGAAGGCATTTACATACGCACGCAAAGTGATCGCAAGCTTTTCAACCTGAACCGGTTGAGAGCACAAATCAAAGCACGAAATGTGCTAATACGTGACCTGTTGTTTGCCGACGATGCAGCCTTTATTCCTCACTCGCAAGAGAACCTTTAGTCGCTAATGGACTGTTTTTCGTCGGCATGCAAACAATGTGGTCTAACAATCAGCATGAGCAAGACCAAAGTCCGTGGTCAAGGGACTGTATCGCCTCCCATCATCACTGTTGGAAACTGTCTGCTTGAACCAGTATATCAGTTCACATACCTTGGTTCAACCATTGCGGATAACCTCTCACTAGACACGAAAATTGATAAGCGGAAGGGCAGAGCAGCTGTCATTTTGTCTCGATTGAACTCTCGTGTTTGGGGTGACTGTAAATAAAGAGATGATAGTATACAGCGCGTGCGTACTAAATGCTTTACTGTATGACAGTGAAACCTGGACCACCCACGCAAGACACGAACGGAAGCTGAATGCTTTCCATCTACGAATCATCCGTCGTATTTTGAACATATCGTGGATGGACAGAGTGACTATCGCTGAAGTGTTTTCAAAAGCTGGTCTAGAGTGCATGTTCACCTATTACGTCAGCGCCGCATGCGGGGGCTTGGTCATGTCTATAGAATGAAAAATGGTCGTATTCCGAAAGATCTACTCTATGTTGAGTTGCAATTAGGAAGTCGACCATTGGGCAGACCGCATCTGCGGTAAAAAGATGTTTCCAAAAGAGATATGAAAGCTCTTGACATTGACTCCGCGAGCTAGGAAGTCCTTGCTTTTGACCGCTCACTTTGGAGGTATTGTGTACAGCGTCGTCTGCAAGCCGGGGTTGAGCAGATACAGCTCTTGGCTGCTGAACGCAGATCAGCCGCCGGCGTGAAACTGATGCAATACACAAGAGTTCTGACAATCGTTGCAAGCGCTGCGGGAGAGATTGTTCCTAGCGAATCGGAGTGTTCAGTCATTCAAAAAGCTGTAAAACTTGAACATTCACGCGATTGTGATCTACATCCATGGTCGATATCGACCGACGGAGGCCAACACATTCTATCCGTTTGCTTGCTTTCCGCTATTACCCTAGGGAAGCTCAACTTTTTATGGTAGGTTTTTTCTATTAGCTTTCCATTCACGTTTGATAGTATCGGTCATTTCGGTCGTGAAGAAGTTTAGCTTTAAAGGGCTAGGATCTTGCATTTTATAGTTGGCAGACCGCGGTATCCTAAATACATCCACAAGTATGGCATTTTTGATACCAATTATTTCGGCTAGATATTTCCACTGTTTGTGATCGTGCTCAGACATTTCTTGAGACGGTCGTCAGCAGCATCTTCCGGAGCACCTAGATTTACAATAATTGTTGGATTACATTCTTCTCGAGATTTCTGCGAAGACTTTCGCTCCCACCATGGTAAGTCTGCATGGATACGACATGCATTTAAAAGTAGGTTTTCCACGTCCTCCGCAGGTTGAAGCGTTATTCTTAAAAGTCGCGGATCATCCTTGTGAGGAGAATTCAGGTAGCGGTTTAATCGAACTATTGATGAAGGAGTAACTGCGGCCAGTTTCATCTGACTACAGGGTTTATAGCACTCAGCTAAGTCATGGTTTTGCTTAGCTTCGAACAGCGTTTCCTGCGACACGGTCTCGTTTGTGCATGTAACACTAAGGTTTACACCCGCGTATTTTGTTTTATTATTTGAGGCAGTCATTTTAGTAGTGGTATTTCTGAGTCCTTTCTCGTTTCTGTTAAGTCGAGGAGTCACTGATTCCAACGAAAGCTTCCACGTTTTAGTCACCATCTGCGCGGTTATCTGCTTCTAAGCTGGTCATTGGACTCGAACATATGCCATTCGTCGGGCGACTCAGACGACTGGAGCTGAGGACACTTGCACAAAGAAGAATGCGAGGTGATCTCATCCTCGCATATGCAAAAAATTAAAACTGTTTCCCACTCCCTGGACACCTTATTACAACTACGAACTTCCAGCAACAACCGTGGCTATGGTTGCAAGGTGGAGATACCACATTCCAAACGGAACTGTAGCAGCTATGTTTATTCGGTACGTGTGTGCTTTGTTTGCAATTCCCAAACTGCTGATTTGGTGAGCTCAAACAGTTTATCTATATTCAAATCAAAACTTTACGATTATATAAGAGCTAATCCGAATTTTGCCCCAAACTATTAATATATATATATATATATATATATATATATATATATATATAAATATATATCTGACAAATAGTCACACAACCATGAGAGAAGTGGTTCACATATTCCTGAACGGTTTATATATCATTGAACTCGTCTCAATTTGCTCTATCGGAATATACCCGTTTCAACTTCGAGCAAGGTGAATTCTTGAAAATCCAATTTTTCAAGTTTTAACCCAAATTTATTGACGCGTGCAATATCCCGGGCGATTCAGAATATTGTTCCTGTTGGAATACTTTTGAGAGGATCACATCATTTCGAATAGACTGATAGTTTTTTTCAACACTATCAGATTGAAACTCGTTCAACCGCACCACTTTTATCCAACTCGTTCGCATTTTACCGCTTGGATCGCGTCACTCCGTTCCAACGCATTCAGTCCACCAGTAGCTACTGATCGATAAACAACTGCACCGCTAAGTGCACTGACTCATCACTCGTCGGATTTTAACAATGACGCGAAGGATGACCTCAATGACCCAGATAAAGAAGGCAGCATGTGATGTGTAACAAAGGGGTAAGCGCCAAATCCAACGTAGTTAAATGTTTTGGATGTTTGGGTAAAATACATACAAAATATGATAAAGCCCAAACGAAAGAAGTGATATCTATTATTAACAACGTTGATTTACCCGGTGTTTGCTACATATGTTGTGCAAGTCGAAGTAAACAGCCTAGCGATACGACTACAAATCCTCCCCATGAGGCAAAGCTGGAATCTCGAATAGAGATTTTGGAAAATTACTATTGGTAGATACACTTGCCAACGCAATTCGACCCGAAATAAATGTTGCTCAATACCAAAAGTAAAAGAAAATTACACCAATAACTGCTCCCTTAACTAAATGTGGTGATAGCTCATCCGAAAGTAATAAAGATGGAGCTAATGAACCCTGTTTACCTAGGTCCTCGTCTGGTAAAATTGTGAACACTTTGTCCAGGACTCCCAGTCGTCTAGTTGCTAGATCCGAGCCCCCCCCAAAAAAAGCAATGCTTCCGCTCATTCTACTTAGATCTATATCGCTCTCAGTGTAAACTGCACAAATATTCCGGAATCGACAGATTCAATTTTTCAGCAAGAAAAGCACATGAATTGAAGGAATGGACTAAGCTGTGTATACACATGGGCTTGAAAGCTTTGGTACCTACATTGATGACGCGCTTAACTCGGCATAAAAACTCCCCTCACGTAGACTGGTCGCGCCTATTAAGGCTGACATTGCGAAATAAATCTGAAATGGAAGAAGTCATCCTCAATGCGTATCTACTCGGTGCTTGTCCCGGTTTGACCTGCCGAGTACAAGCCGACATACCTTGGTGGGAAAGGAAAGGTCAATTCAAGTGAACTTTATGTAGTTTAATATTCCTCGGTTTCCCCGAAAATGGTGATGTAGTATCAGCATCGGAATCAAAGCAACATGATCTGCAGCAATGGTTATACATTGCCGATGCTATTGGATCTCGTGATTCCATTGTCGTAGACACTTTTAGACTACCTAGATCCTCTAACTGCAAAGTCAATGGGCCCAGTCCTCTGAAAATCACTTTTCTAACGACCGAAATGGCTATCGCTATGAATACCGACTGGAAATCCAACCGCTCAAAATTTCCACCAGAAGTGAGACTGAGCGTGCCCAAGCGTTTCCCCTCACTGAAACCCAGACAATCATCGTAGCCACAGCCTGATTGCAATCTTGTTACTTACAGTCAAACTTCTACCCCAAAAACCGAATAGGTTCCGACTCATCGCGAGTCGGACCAATAGCTACAGTACACTATCCGACATTTTGTAAGATAAATACGATCAAATGCATATATACAAATGCTCAGTGTTTAAGTAACAAATTATATGAACTATGTGAGCTTTGTGACAGACTTTTACCCGATTTGGTAACAGTTACAGAGAATGGGTTCCAACCATGCATGACTGATGCTGAGCTGTTGATTCCGAAAATGTCACTACTCCGTCGCGATCGCGAACGAAGATCTGGTGGTGGAGTTGCAGTCTACTATCACGAACGTTTAGCGCAGTGTAACGTCATCGATCATCCTGACCTCAGCCTTCCTGATACGATGTGGTGTTCAGTAAAACTAGTCAGTGAAGATGAATGTACGATCGGCATCATTTACCGCTCGCCATCATCCGAAAGCTCATTCAACGATAAGCTAATCGAATCCTAGCAACACATCACAAGATGCCAGACTACGCAATTGCTGATCATTGGCGATTTTAATCTCCCGCATCTGTTTTCGAGAGGTGAGCACTCCCTGCATTCGTTTCAACATAAATTCAAGGAGGTTATAGAATTTGCTTCACTGCACAATCACGTTAACCAGCCAACTCCCTGGCGGGGTCGTGACCAACCTTCAATCTTTGACCTTGTCTTAACGCTTAATTTGTTTTCGCCAGCACAGCATGGATTTCGATCTCACCGATCCTGTCTCACAAATCTTCTCATAGCATTAGACGACTGGACGAAAGAGTTGGATAGATGTTCTTGCATCCACGTCTGTTACCCAGACATTTCGAAAGCATTCTACAGAGTCAATCATCATCTGCTTTTCCAAAAACTGATGCGTTCAGGAATATCTAAACCACACGTCTCATGGTTGTGTGACTTTCTGTCGGATCGCGACGCCAGAGTTAAAGTTAACGGAGTGCAATCACAAACGTGCAAAACCACGAGTGGAATACCACAAGCATCTTTGTTAGGCCCGCTCCTATTTCTGTTATACATAAACGATTTACCCGCCCACGTCATATCTTCTAAAATGGTCCTGTTCGCGGATAATATGAAAATTTGGACGCCGATTAGTTCTGCAGAGGATAGCGTATCGAATTGGGCGGCCATGAATGACATGTCCTTCAACATACAGAAATGTAAGATGCTCCATATTGGCAAGAATGTTCCTTGGACATATCGATTGGGAACTGAAAACCTAGCACGGAGCTCGTTAGAAAAGATCTTGGCGTGTGGATTAGCGGTAACCTGAACAGCACAGTGCATGCCAGAATATATATCGACGGGCCAACATATTGTTAGGTATCGTTCGAAGAATATTTGGAAGGTTCTCTCTGGTAACGTTACCAAGGATAATGAATGTCTACCTTCGCCCTACGATGGATTATGAGGTCTAGGTCTGGGCTCCTTGGCTGCGAAAAGATATTCCTCTCTTCGATAAAATCTATCATAGAGCAACAAAGTTAGTGATGGGTCTTCGCAATGCTGCGTATACCGAAAGACTGCGACGTCTGGGTCTATGTGACTCTACTTAAAGGAGGATACGACGCGATATTATTCTGACTAATAGAATTGTGTCTACCGAAGGACATCCACTAAAACACTTGCTTGATGTGTGTGATGGGAAAGTGACACGCGGACATAGCTTTTCCCTTTATGTTCCAAGATCCCGTATTGATTGACGGCGCCATTTTTTCGGCGTACGAGCTATATTTCTTTGAAATTCTCTACCTCAACATGTGGTGGACTCTCCTTGCTTGGAGATTTTTAAAGCGAAATTGAACTTTCACTTGCAAACGAACATCATTCGTGAGCCATACATTTGATATTTGCTTTTATACTATTGTAATTTTCATGTTTTATTCATACCGTAATCCTGTGGTGCTGTAAAGTATTAAATTTTTTAACCATAAATCCCGACCCGAATTTGTGAGTCGGAGTGTACAGCAGAGGTCGACAGCATATCTCTGTAAGAATTTCCTACTTCCGTGGTCGTTTTAACTGATTCCAAAACGGAATTAACCCTGCTTTTTTTCTTTGTTGGCACACCAATAACCTCACTTTCAGATTCCTTCAGTGGTGGCACTGAAATCGTTGTATCGATGTGATGGTTTGCATCGGTGATCTCTTGCGTACTCACATGATCTACCATTATTTCCTCCACACATCGAAGGCTGAACTCGAAACTGGGCATTCTATTTTCAAATTTGGCTTCAAAATTATTGGCACCGTGCAAGGATTTAGCTCTGCAATGAACACAGACATAGATGGCGTCAGGAATCTTTTCATTATTTATTAATGCTGTCGAATCAGGGGCTAAATTACGGTCACAATTACCATGGATTTTACCCATAGACAGAAAACACGTTATGACTTTACTCGACATGGGGCGTGCGTTATTTACACTTTTGCCTCCTGTAGAAACCCGAGAGGGCACATGAACCAATCAGGTGATGCGTGTGTGTGTTCGAAGTGATTTACTACAGAAACCCGAGAAGTTAAGGGTAGACATTACGTGCGGCGTATGTGTTTCTGTCAGCCAATAAGAATTGACCGTCGTACGAGTTAAATTTGAGTGTTATCTGGCGTGAATGTTTTCCTCGTTTCATGAATAAATGAAATTTTTCGTTTTTTATTAAAACACGTTAAACATATAAGATTGACAGGCATACAGTTGATTCCCAATGTGAAACAAACAAGCTATCGCATAGATGCAATTTTTCTAGATGACCTGAAGAGATAGTAAACAACCAATATTAAACTGCCTATCACCAAGCTTCTTTTTCCAGAGCTTAGAATATATATATATATATATATATATATATATATATATATATATATATATATACTATATTATATCATTCTAATCTATAAGTTTTGCGCCCTGAAAATCCTTTCAATAGGTTAATGCACAACACCCGGCGGTAATGAGTTCCATAAGAAAATAAGAAAATGGGACTCACCGGTTGTTCACATGCTTTTCACGTGACCTCGAGACAATTCTGCGTGTCGAGATTCGTCCAATCAGCAGGGCCGGTTGTGACCATTGTTGCGTTCGCACTGAGGTCAAGTGGATTCCATGTCGCTGTCACAGCTTCGTCGATCGATTTTTTGTCCGTATGTTGGATCTCGTGAGGCGGTCAAACGCGTTAGTAGCCTGAAGTGGGTTGTTCGGCTGAGTGGTGGGTGTTTTGTCGACAATACAATGTGGCCGATTTCGAACCCGTGATTTCGTCATTTAGCAAATAATCCACTATAACTCGTTAACCAGACAAGGAAGGAATACAGAAACCAGTATCAAAGTGCGTAGCTCGACGCGATCTTTGCAAGGATAGCAAAAACCGTAGAATAGTTATCGATAGGAAAAAGTTTGCGCGCGTGAACAAACTAAGATATTTACGCCGATATGGCATTGTTAATCCGTTGACAGGAACAAAACGAATTAATTCCGATAGATATGATCGAAAGTATCACAGAATTCTTAGAATGGGATAAATCCGAGCAGATTTAGCGAAGCCATGACCTGAAGTGTCCGAGGAAAATAATGCGACCGCACAGCAGTTGACAGTTGACAGTTCGCGAGAAGAAGGATGTTGAACATATGCAGCGAATTTATCACCGCCCAGCATCCGAAACAAGCCTTATAAATAAAGGATAGCTCAACGGAATCTGTTCGACTTTCCGTATCTAAGAATCAGAGGAGACCTTATCCTACTTTACATAATATTCAATACCCCAAACCATCCCTTAAATAATTTATTCACGCGAAGGGATACGATAAATTACCGAACCCATGAATATGTGCTGGTGGTACCACATTCCCGCCTGAACTGACGGGGTCTGTTTTACTTGGAACAGTTAACCTTATACCGTTGCTCACTCAACGATCTTGCATGACGTTAACACGAAATTAGACGAATTTTCATTCCATTATCCATTTCCCGAACACTTATATACTAATTAATCTAATTCCTTATCCAAAAACCGGTAGTCGAGTGTAATATCCGGGAATGTGAGCAACACATCCATAAGCGCCTTGCGTGTTTGACCGAAGTGTGCCCGTTATATCAAGGGTTTGGTCGTTCATATTTCTACATATAAACGATTGTTTGAAGTAGAGTGCTGCTTCTCCGCCATCACCTAAGCGGTCACACCGGAATAGAGACATGCTAGGCAAAGAGAGCTCATTTTCAGACAATGAGGCATGGAACCACGTTTCTGTTATTGCAACTATGTCTGCCACCGTTTTATCGGACAATTCGATTACTTTGTTGAAAAGGCTGTTTGCGCTTGCATAGATGCACTTAATTTTATTTTTCATCAGTAATGACGGGGTGTAAACTGAAGTTATTAGTCCGGCTGCTCAAGAGTCGGGCATAACAAGTAATGATGAATCATGTGGTATGTGATATGGCGTTAAACAGTGTGATGTCGAATCCCACTGAATAGTCAGTGCCCGAGATGACAAAACATGTGTTCTGCTTATTGGTCGCCGACCGCTTGAATCCACAATTAGGTTTCGGTGTGAATTGCTCAGTCCGACTCAATTTCAACCGGACCTACGAGGATTTTGATGTTTTGATTTCTTTCATTTGGATGAAAACGCTGATATCCGCTTTCTCCAGATTGTAGAAACGTCAAGATCAGAGCGACAAATGTGTATTCACTACACGTAAACAAACATACGAATCATTGCTACACTTACAGCTACTGCATTCTGATTGGACAATGAGTATTCATGATGACAGCCACTCCACATCCTTCCGTTTTTCAAATGAACTTACGTACTGCGCGGTTGCGCAATTTTATTTCGTTTGGAGCCTCTGGATCTCTTTCACACATCTCGTCTGAATCAATGGGTTCTTGCTTTCTTAAATGTAATCTATTTCTTTTCACAGTTCCGTGTTGCCTATTCACCTTGTAAGATCTTTCACCCGTACGAACACTGACAGTTCCAAGATCCCATTTCTCAGCTCCCATGCCGAAGGGTTGCATCCAAACCGTATCTCCATCAGACAATTCGGGTAGCTCACGTGCACCCTAATCATATACCTGTTTTTCGCGCTCCACGCGCCGTTTTAATTGCTGATTGATGATGTCCCATTGAACGTCATGCATGTACAGACGGTTGTTAACAATAGGTATCCTCGTTCTTGTGCGTCTACCCATGAGTCTTTGAGCTGGGATTAATTATATATCGGTGAAAGGAGTATTTCTATGTTCCCGGAGTGCTAAATACAGATCTTCTTTAACCTCCAGGCATTTTTCATTATTTTCTTCGCTTCTTTCAATGCCGATTCTGCTTTATCATTGAATTGGCTATGATAAGGGCTGGAAATTTCATGTTTAAAACGACATTTTTCTGCGAAGTCAGCAAACTGCTTTGCCGAAAACTGTGAAACTCCATCGGATCTGACACTCTCTGGGATACCATAACTCGCAAATTGACCTTTCATTTTCGCAACGATTTCTTCAGCTGATGTGGTATTCAGTTTCTCTATTTCGAAAAAGTCGCTGAAATAATCCACCAAAAGTAACTAATCATTTGTCGCATGTGAAAACAGGTCAGCTGCAATATGTTGCCAAGGGCGCTCTGGTATTGTGCGACAAAACATTGGTTATTTTATTTGGCGGTTCCCGAACTTGTTACATATTGGGCACTTGGAGACGAAATCGTTCACTTGGCAACTGATGACTGATCAATATACCGTATCCTTATCTCTTCTATTGCAACCGTTGTTCCCCAAACGAGATAGATGTCTCTCCTGCAAAATCAAATTTGGGCCGATCGTGGGATAACCAGTCGCTCTCCCCGGAAGATCAACCCATCCTCAGTTGATAATTCATCTCGGATTTTGTAATAAGGTCGAATGAGTTCGTCAACCATCGCGACATTATCTGGCCAGCCACTGATTACCTGTTCCTCGAGCTTCTTCATTTCGTCATCCTCAGCCATAGTTTGTCGGGTTCGTGGCAACCTGATATCGCTTTCTGCAAGCGTAAAGTGTACTTCTACCAGGTCCAGGTTAGCAGCGGCTACGGATTTCAATGGAGCTCTAGATAGTGTGTCCGCAAGAACCATGGTTTTACCCGGCTTGTAAATGATTTCGAAATCGTATTTCTGCAGTCGGACTAGCATTGACTGTAGCCGACGCGGTGCTTTATCGAGTGTTTTTTTAAACTATTGTGGTCAAATGCTTATGATCTGTTTGTACTATAGTCTTTCGGCCAAGTGTGTTATCATTGATTTTTTCTATCGCGAATACGACTGCCAGCAGTTCTTTCTCAATCTGTGCATAGCGAGTTTCCGCATCGCTCATCGTTCGACTTCGAAAATCTATAGGTTGTTCGTTGTGCATAAGCACGGCGCCGATACCGTTTTGGCTAATGCCACATTGTAACACTAATTCCAATATGTTCGTAATATCGTAAAACAGGTGCATTAGATATGAGTCTTTTGATTTCTTTCATTGCCTATATTTGCTGTGTCCCCTAGACCCAAAGTGTATCTTTATGTGCCAGCCGCCTGATCGGTTCCATTATCTGTGATAAACAAGGCAAAAAACGGATGAGGTAGTTCATCGTAGCGTTAAAACGAGCTATACTGTTGACATATGTAAAAGGGTGCATTTGTTTAATAGCCTTCACTTTTGCAGAGTCTGGATTGATACCGTCAATTGATAGGACATGACCATGAAATGTTACCCCATTTGTGCAATATTCAATTTTCGCTTTCTTGAGTTTAATGCCAAGTTCGAGGCATCGTTGAAGAAGTTTGTCTTGGTTCTGATTGTTTTCTGCCTTTGTTCGACAGTACACTAAAATATCATCCACTATACAAATTGCACCTGCAAGATTTTCTATGGCCTGTTGCAGCCGTTTTTGAAATATCTCGCTAGAAACTTTCAGTCCAAATTGTAAACGATTCAACGAAACCTTCCAAAGGGGGTTGCGAACGTCGTCAAAAACTGGATTTATCGTCCAACACACACTTGCCAAAACGCTGAAGACAGATCCACTTTCGTGAAATATCGAGCACCAGACAATCTCGGCAAAGTATCTTCTAACAACGGAAGTCTGAAATACTCTCGCTTGAGGGCCATGTTCAAAGCTTTCGGGTCGATACATATGCGCATTTCACCTGAAATTTTGTTATGACGGTAACCTGGCAGACCCATTTAGTATGTTCTTCTATTCTAGTGATGACCCCAACGACCTGTAGTCTTTTCAATTCTAACTCAAATCTGTCCTTCACTGCAAAGGGTAAACGACGTATTGGTAACGCAACCGGTGTTACATTCGGATCAATTGACAACGAAAAAAGCCCCAGCAACTTCAACAATTTATAATCAAAAACACTCTGATACTTTCGACAAATGTCTGTTAATTCCGAATTAATATTATGTGTTGGCCTCCTTCGGTTGATGTCGACCATGGATGTAGATCATAATCGCGTGAATGTTCATAATTTGCAGCTTTTGGAATGACTAAACAGTCTGATTCGGGAGGAACAATCTCTCCCGCAGCGCTGACAACGAAAGTCAGATCTCGGTTGTATTGCATCAGTTGCACGCCGGCGGCGTGATCTGCGTTCAGCAGCCAAGAGCTCTATCTGCTCCTCCCCAGCTTGCAGACGACGCTTTACACAATGCCTCCAATGTGAGCGGTCAAGAGCAAGTAATTCCCAACTCGCGGGATCGATGCCATAAGCTTTCATATCTCTTTTGCAAACGTCTTTGTGCGGACTTCCTAATTGCAACTCACCATAGAGTAGATCTTTCGGAATACGACCATTTTTCATTCTATAGACATGACCAAGCCACCGCAGGTGGCGCTGTCAAAACAGTGTGAAAATGCTCTGTTGACCAGCTTTTAAAAGCAATTCAGCATCAGTCACTTTGTCCATTCACGATATGTTGAAGATACGACGGATGCTTCGTAGACGGAAAGCATTCAGCTTCCGTTCGTGTCTTGCGTGGGTGGTCCAGGTTTCACTGCCATACAGTAAAGCATTTAGTACGCACGCGCTGTATACCATCATCTTTGTCTTTACAGTCAGCTTGCGGTTACCCCAAACACGAGAGTTCAATCGAGACAGAATGACAGCTGCTCTACTAATCCGCTTATCAATTTCCGTGTCTAGCGAGAGGTTATCCGCAATGGTTGAACTAAGGTATGTGAACTGATGTACTGATTCAAGCTGACAGTTTCCAAAAGTGATGATGGGAGGCGATACAGTCCTCTGACCAAGGACTTCGGTCTTGCTCATGCTGATTGTCATACCAAATTGTTTGCATGCCGACGAAAAACAGTCCATTAGCGACTGTAGGTGCTATTGGGAGTGAGCAATAAAGGCTGCATCGTCGGCGAACAGCAGGTCACGTATTAGCACAATTCGTGCCTTGGTTTGTGCTCTCAACCGGTTCAGGTTGAAAAGCTTGCCATCACTTCGCGTGCGTATGTAAATACCTTCTGTCCCCATCCTTAAAAGTAACCAGTCCCAGATTTTCGATCGCTTTAACTCCGAGTAGCGGTGAAAACATTTCGTCAACAACGCACATTCCATGTTCTATATGCTCACCGCTTATTCGATTGCGCAGAAACCCCGTAAATTTTTCCATTGGCTTGACGTTCGTTCAGTTCCGCATTTGCGAAACGATTCTGGTGTCAGATAGGGGCTCATTTTGTACGTAGGCACGCGAAATGAAACTAACAGAGACACCTGCATCTATTTGGAAACGAACCTTCTTGCAGTTTACCTCGATTTCGGAAGAACGGATGTGATTTACTTGTTCCTCACCCTGAACGACACTGACATTCGGAAATGAGCGCTGCGTATTTGCCGTTGTCATCCCAGATTATCTACAGCAAATCGCCAAATGGTTTGCTTTGCCGCATCGAGTACATGCTTTCTTCCACGCAGGAAATATATCCTTCTTAAATTCATGTTTCCTGCCGCAAAACAGCCAATCCTTCATTACCTTCCATTCTGAGTGGTGCCGGTGGTCGAACATTAAAGCCGCTAAAACGTGCGTTGTCAGTTCTATCCGACGTTTTCTCGTCAATCATCCTCGTCACCATATAGAAAAGTCAAGATCAGAGCGAGATATGTGTATTCACTACACGTTAACAAACGTATGAATCATTCATCGGAATTAGAATACAGAGATAGATACACTGACAGCTAAAAAATTCTGATTGGAAAATGAGTATTCATGCTGACAGCCACTCCTCACAGATTGGGGAGTGTTTGACTTATGACATACGGTTTCGGTAGGCTAAGTCTAACATCATTAGGTAATGTTCTTTTTCATTTTTTCCAGTACGAACTTACGAGTTCTGCCATAGCGGTGGTCAAGAACGTAATCTTCAGATGTTTTGGTCCATCCCCTTTATAATTTGGCGAAAAAGAAACTCAAACAGTGTCCACAAAAACGGCATTAGAAATATCTAGATAATACACAATGTAGCACCATTGCTTGACGTCTTTCTCTACGGTTTCATGAATCGATGTTCGAGAAGTATTTTCTGGTACACCAAGTAGTACTATACTTCCTGAAACCGTTGTTACACCCTGGCGTTCAAGTTACCCTTCCTTTCCCACTGTGGCACATCAGGATATATGTGGCACTTTGATTCTGGATCTGTCTAGAATAGGTACGCATTCAGCAATCCGTTCTCAATATCAGCCTCACATTTCAGTGTTAATTTGAGGTTGACTAATATGAGCTGGAGTTGAGTGGCGAGTTAGAAGAGTCACTTTGTTTGCGATTCCCTGTTCAATTTGCATTAGGTTGCAAAGTATATCACGCTCAGCGAGTATGGGGTGTTCCTTTTGCGTATCAGAAAGCCAGAGTTTTTCGAATTTAAAGCATTTGGGGCCTGAATTTGTGAGTCAGGTACAACAGTTTTGGAGTGTGCAGCTAAGGTCAACCGTAACAGCATATTTGTGTAAATATTTCCTACTTCCGTGGTCGTTTTAAGTGACAAACATTTGGCTTTGCAAATTACGAAAATCTTATATTCGATCACCCAATGGGCCCTGATACTTGAGTGACTTATGAACGCTTAAACCATTGAGCTACGAAGTTAACACATATTAAGGATCATGAGGTCGCAACTAATTAGCAGTGAAGACGGATTGGTGATGCTGATGACCATCAGGCATAGATGAATGTAAACATAAGTATAATGATTGCTTTGGCAGAAATTTTCGTGCTGCCAAAGAGAATGGTTCCCGGAGGATTTTTTATTATTCATCAGAATAACCCGTGAGAAACGTAATTTATCATTGTGTCGGAATCGAAATTCGATATAATCTTTTGAACAAATTATCCGTAAATTTGCAAGTCAATACGTAAGATATGTACCTTACTATTGAAACAAAACAAGTACTCAATAAAATAACAAAACTGAATTATTATTCTTCACAATCACAAACGCAAATTTTTAACACTGAATATGGCCACCAGTTATCACAAATTTAAAAATTGCTTCAACGGACAACCTAAGGCAGTTAAAAAATGATCGAAACAAATACTGTCAATACATGTATTTTGGTGCTCACATCCCCACCCAATACAAACCACAAGCGAGTTTTGGCCGTTTGCCGTCATTATGTAGAGACTGTGATATCATATACAGCCTTAAAACTGTGATAAAAAATGTACACAAAAATATACTTGTATGACACTCTTATATCGGGTTCTTACAGAGAACCAGATGTTCAAATACGGAATCAAGAAGTTTTTCCTGGCCAAGCGTTCGAGGCGGTTGTGAAAGGCCAATATATTGTAGTGATCAGATCCCCATCCCTTGCATATCATTAACGGTTTCTGGCTGTAAGCCGTCTTTATGTAGAGACAGTAAGATGAGGTTCAGTGACACTTGAAAATGTGGCAATGTTTTAAACGAAATTGTACATATATTACACTATTATATCGGGTTCAACCAAAAAACCACGAAGTTAAATTACAGAACCACAAAGTGGTTACTCACCAACATTTGGAGGCGCTTATAAAAGAACCACGTATTGAGGTTCTCCCTAACAAACCACTACCAGATTCTAACAGTTTGCAGTCATCAGGTGGAAACAGTATGATAAATGTCAGTGAGCTTTCGAAAAATGTTATACTAATATTAGCCACTGTTATATACGGTTCTTACAATGAAACACGATGTTCAAATACAGAGTCACAACGTGATTCCTGGCCAAGCGCTCGAGAAGCTTATAAGAGCCTAATGTATGCTGGTGCTCTCATGAACATCCATTACACATGAATACCGGATTTGGCTTTTAAACTTTGTAATAGGGAGACAGAAAGAACAGATTTAGAGAGGCTTGAAACAGTGGTAAGGTGGTAAATAACGTAAAGTGGTAATGACCTGACATGAGAGGTTGGGCGAAGAGAACAGATGTTTGCTGGCTAATACACGACCGGTTGGGCATACAAATCTTCTCAATTGTGCCAGTCTCGAGAAGGATTCATAAACGTTTGATCGCGATCAGTCAAACGGTGGATGGTACCCCAGGTCGTAAGGCGGGGAACTACAAGGTTGCTGGTCGGGGGTAAAAATCCCACCCGAGGTAGAGGATATGCAATGCTAATTAGTTCAAATATGAGCGAAACTCGAAACTAGAGCTTCCGGTATGGACCTTCGTGATAAAAGTTCTGAATATTTCCAGGGACGCGGGTCTGATGAGTAATCAGAAGCATGAAACACGAATTCTCCAACACATGCAAAAAACAGCAGTTGCCATCAGATTAATCGGTGTTAGATTTCAATTTATCAAATGGGAAAACCTGAGTTGGGGACCAGAACGGTTAGGCGACTGCACGAGGTGTTGCTGGCTCCTTAACGACTGGTTGGGTAGAAAAATCTACTCAATTGTAATAGTCGCGAGAAATATTCATAAACGCTTAATTGCGGTCTGTCAAACGGTGGACGGTAGCCCAGTTCATAAATCGTGAAATTGAAATGGTGATGGTCGAGGGTTCAACTATCAACCAGTGGAAGAGGATGTACATTGCTAATAAGCTCTAATCTGAGTCAAACTCGAGTTCAGCTCTTGCGTTCTGGACCTCCGTCAACAAATTCGTGAATATTTCAAAGGATTTGTTACTGATGAGTAGACACATAAATGTAGAACGAATTCTCAAACACGCGAAATCAACAGTTCACATCAGATTACTCGGTGTAAGCTTACACTGTATCCGATTGGAATTCCTGACATGGATATCAGATAGTATGAGCGACCACAACAAATTTTGTTCTTTTCATCAAGAATTATCTCGAAGATAACGCTACACAAATGTGCCAATCTCGAGAAGAATTCATGAGCGTTTAATTGCTATGATTCAACGGCTGGACGGTAGCCCAGGATGTAAAGCATGGTCTAAAATGTTGATGGTTGTGGTTTCGAATGCCACCCGTGGCAGCGGATATGCACTGCTGATAAGCTCCAATAATAGTGAACCTCGAATCGAGTGCCTCCATTATGGACGGTCAAACGAACGAATTTTCAAACACAGGCGAAATTAACAGTGCTTATCAAATTTATTCGTGTTGGCTTACACTCTATCCGATGGGAAGGTCTGACATGGAGATCAGTTCTTTTAGCTGACGGAAAAAGATGTTTCTGGCTCCTTCGCAACTACTCAGGCCGACAAAGCTCCTTAAATGTGCAATTATCGAGATAGATTAATGAACGTTTAATTGCAATCGGTCAAACGGTGGACGGTAGCCTTGGTCGTGAAACGTGGGAATACAACTGTGATGGAAGGTGTTCGAATCCCATCAGAAGCATAGTATAAATGCACTGTTGTTGAGGTCAAATAAGAGCGAAACTCTATTACAATGAATCCATTATGGACCATCATGATCAATTTTGTGAATATTTCAAAGGCCTTGGCACTGATGAGTACTCAAAAATTGAACAATGATCAACTTGTATGACACTGTTATAAAGGGTTCATACAAAGAAACAAAATGTCAAAATACAGAATCACAAAGTGATTCCTGGCCAAGCGCTCCAGGCGTTTATAAATGCCCCATGTAAGCTGATGCTCACATCCTAATCCATAACACACCACTACCGGTTTCTGGCTGATTATCGTCATCAGGTTTAAGACAGACTGGTCAGGTACATTGAGTCCTGAATAGTGGTAAATTGGTGAAAAGTTATTCCTCATGTTTCTAAATCTTCCCCAGCTCATTGAAATATTTACAAAGTTGATCAAGACTTTCCGGACTAGAGTTTCGCTATTGTTTGAGCTTTTAGTCGTAACGTGATGTGCTAAGCGTAAATCTGTTCTATTAATATACTAAGAAGTATAATAGATTGTGATGAAAATACGTGTGCAGTAAATCTATAAGGTAATACAGACTTACGTTTTCCTGTGAATGTTTCGCGTGATAATACTGGTTATTTATATGAACCCTTTATAACAGTGCCATGCAAGTTTATCATTGTTCAATTTGTGACTACACATCAGTGTATGTAACGGTGGGACATGTGAAGATAGGGGGGATAGCTAATACGGTTCAAGATTCTCCTTTGTGTAAGGTCACCAGCGATGTCCGCAATAGCTTTATATGTTTATTTCATGTGTCTTCTGCATTCGTGCCAAGTTAATGGGGTAGGTACAAATTTGTTTATAATTATCACATCTCCACCAATCTCATGCAGTTAGCATGCATCTCACCAGAACACGCATGACAGGTTTAAAAATGTGCTTTCGCGGTAAGAATTTTCTGCAGATGTTGTGCATCTGTTGCAGATCTGTCTGAGTCATCGCGATTGCATAATTTATTAAGTACGATCGTTTTGGGTGCGTCAAAGTTAATTGAGGGAGACAAAACGATAATCAGGCAGATATAAAAAATCATGATAGATAAATAAATAGATGGATATATAGATAGATATATAGATAGATAGATAGATAGAAAGATAGATAGACAGATAGATAGATAGACAGATATATAGATAAATAGGAAGATAGAAAGATAGATAGCTAGCTAGCTAGCTAGATAGATAGATAGATAGATACATACATATATATATATATATATATATATATATATATAGATAGATAGGTAGATATAACTGAAAACTCAGAACTCAGAATTTTTTAGTTCACAAAAAGCGGTAAGCTTTTCAATAACTGGACGATGACAAGGTATATGGAATATATATTTAAACAAAATATAATATATTTTGAAAGTCAATGGTGACAGTCACATACCCCATGGTTCGTCATAAACTCATCGAGTTTGGAAGCAAAAACCTCAACAGATTCCGAGCGTGTGATTTCTTCAGGCAAATAGTTCCAAGAGAAACAAATTTTTACCAAGAAAAAAATTACGACGAATATCCAATCGGGAATGCGGAATGCTTAAAGACTTTGAATGTTTCCGTGTTCGAGTAAGGCCATTGGGCTTTTGTAAGTGTTTAAGGGGATGGTTTTCAGTGTGCAGGATTTTGAATCTCAACATGAGGCCACTACGTATCCCTCGTTGGGTAAAATCGTGTAGGTTCAGTTTCAACATTCGCTCTTTGAACGGCAAAGTTCTGTAACGGGAGACCAACTTTGTTGCATGATCATTAATCCTGTCGAGTAGTTCGATATCCTTCCTCAGCCATGGTGCCCAGGCTTGTATGGAATATTCCATAACAGGACGTATATATAATTACCCGGGGTAGGGTTTCGGGCGTAAAAATCCGGAATATTCTTTTCAGAAGTCTCAAGATACGCCAAGCACTGTTGAACACTCTCCGACAATAATGTCCATGTTTAAGATTAAACGACACCCTGACACCGATATCTTTTTATGCGGTGGTCCAGACGAGATCTTGCGTGCCCAGCTGACTCGCGTAGTGCAGAGATTTTACAAGCTGCATCATTTTACATTTCGCACGGTTAAATGTTAACTCATTAAACTGGGACCAACGAAATAAGATGCACAGATACCGTTGTAATGCCATACAGTCATTAACAGACCTGACACGTTTCCATATTTTAATATCTTCGGCACATAGTATCGAGTTACATCCTATATTTTCTACTATATCGTTCATATACATCAAGAATATAAGAGGTCCAAGCACCGAGCCTTGCGGAACTCCACTCTTGATTTCTATTTTTCTAGATAAGGTGCTGCCAACGCAAACTTGGACGTGTCTATCAGTAAGATTGTCCCATATCCAATTTAGCAATATTTCCGTTATTCCATACGATTCAAGCCTTTTGATTAAGATGTCATGGTTGACTCTATCGAAAGCTTTGGAAATATCGATGTAGCAAGCATGTACGTCTAGTGCCTTGGTCCAATCCTCGAACGTTGTAAGAAGGTTAGATAAACAGCAACTATCTCTTAGAAAACCGTTCTGTGCTGCGGTTAAAAATTTGGTTTTCAAAATGTTCTCTTATGCGCGCAGTCGCAATGCGTTCCATTAATTTAGAGATCACCGGAAGTAACGTTACCGGTGTATAGTTTGCTGTGTCTGAACGGCTACCGCCTTTATAAGTAGGAGTTATCATCCCTGCTTTCCGTTGCGGTGGTATTTTCCTTCATTTATGCTTGGATTGAATATGCGAGTGGGAGGAGCAGTCAAAGCAACGCCACACCTGCGAAGTATGGCGGGGGTTATTTTGTCTGCGCCAGGGACTTCTTTTCGTTTAGTTTACAAAGTTCCCGCCCAACCATGTATTCGTTGATAGACATTTCACTGAGTAATTTCAAATGTGTCGAATTTGGTGAAACATGATATAGGATACAACGCTTGGGATTGAAGACAAATGAGTAAAACGTTGCTAAAACATCGGCGGTAGCTTGGGCAGCGTGGGTTAATCCATTAGGTGTTGGTACAGAGAATACACCTGTTTTGATCTCTTATCGTTCATTTACTATCTTGTAGAAAAGCTTAAGTTTCTTCTCCATCCTCTTAAGCATGCTCCATTGGAACTGCATGCGATCTTTTCATACAAGAGTCGTGACGTTATTCCGTATCTTACAGAATCGCTTCCAAGTTGTTTCGTACCAAACTTCTTATGAGTTACCCAAGACTCTCGCTTAACAGCTAACCATTTCTTAGTTCTACTCCGAATAACAAACTGGTTGTTGTAGTTGCATTTGTGTGGTACCAAAATCGAGTGTTCGTCGATCTTCGAATTCAGATAATTTAGAAACGAATTGTAATATGAGCCAGAATCAATTGAATCAAACTCATGAGTGTGTGCATCCCGGAGACTAATACTTAAGGATTGAAATTGTATTTTCATTAAGACTTTCGCCTGTTCGCTCAATACTTCAGCACTACATACATAATCAAACAAAAGCACCGCATGATCACTCTTTCCCAGTGGTGCCAGGTATTGTATATCCTCTAAAGCGGTTGCCTCTTGAGTTAAGACGAGGTCAAAGGTTGAAGGTTGGTCAAGACCCCGTATGAGATTTGGCTGTTTAACGTGGTTGTGCAGTGAAGCAATTTCTTTAACCTCCTTGAAGTTATGTTCAAACGAATGTAGGGAGTGCTCACCTTTCTGAAAAAAAGATGCGGGAGATTAAAATCGCCAATGATCAGCAATTGCGTAGTCTGGCATCTTGTGATGTGTTGCAAGGATTCGATTAGCTTATCGTTGAATGAGCTTTCGGATGATGGCGAGCGGTAAATGATGCCGATCATACATTCATCTCCAGTGACTAGTTTTACTGAACAACACATCGTATAATGAAGACTGAGGTCAGGATGATCGATGACGTTACACTGCGTTAAACGTTTATGATAGTAGACTGCGACTCCACCACTAGATCTTCGATCGCGATCGCGACGGAGTAGTGAAATTTTCGGACTAAAAAGCTCAGCATCAGTCATGCAGGACTGGAACCAAGTCTCTGTAACTGCAACCAATCGGGTGAAAGTCTAACACAAAGCTCACATAGTTCAGCTAAATTGTTAGTTACACACTGAGCATTTGTATATATGCACTTGCTCGTATTTATCTTACACAATGTCGGATCGTGTACTGTAGCTATTGGTCCGACTTGTGATGAGCTGGACTCTTTTCGTTTTTGGGGGTAGAAGTTTGACTGTCAGTAACAAGAATGCAATCAGGCTGTGGTTGCGATGGTTCTCCGGGTTTGAGTGAGGGGACACGCTTGGGCACGCTTAGTCTCACATCTGGTGGAAATTTCGAGCGGTTAGATTTCCAGTTGGTATTCATAGCGATAGCCATTTCAGTCGTTAAAAAAGTGATTTTCAGAGGACTGTGCCCATTGCCTTAGCAGTTAGAGGCTCTAGGTATTCTAAAATTGTCTACGACAATGGAATCACGAGATCCAACAGCATCGGCAATGTATAACCATGGCTCCAAATCATGTTGCTTTGATTCCGATGCTGATACTACATCACCATTTTCGGGGACACCGAGGAATATTAAACTACGTGAAGTTGACTTGGATTGACCTTTTCTTTCCCACCAGGGTATGTCGGCTTGGACTCGGTAGGTCAAACCGGGACAAGCACTGAGTAGATACGCATTGAGGGTGACTTTTTCCATTTCAGATTTAGTTCGCAATGTCACCCTTCATAGGCGCGGCTGCTCTTCGTGTGGGGAGACTTTATGTCGAGTTGAACGCATCATCGATGTAGGTACCAATGCTTTCAAGCCCGTGTGTACAGAGCTCAGTCCATTTATTGAACTCATGTGCTTTTCTTGCTGAAAAATTGAATCTGTCGATTCCGGGATATTTGTGCAGATTACACTGAAAGCGATATAGGTCTAAGTAGAATGAGTGGAGACAGGGTTTTTTGGGGGAAGGGCTCGGATCTAGCAACTAGACGATGGGGAGTCCTGGACAAAGTGTTCACAATTTTACAAGATAAGGACCTAGGTAAACAGGGTTCAGTAGCTCCATTATATATATATATAAATAAATTTGGGTGTTTGTATAACTTTTGTTATTTGCAATATTTTTAAAGAAGTTTGTTGTATTGTTTGTATCGGTATTGTTTTATTTGGATTATTTCCGTAGTACTTTGTGTTTAGTGTTATCTTTTACCTCACGTGCTGTAAGCTAATTACACGTAAGTATATGGTATGTAAATTGTCTATTATAAAATCAATTTATTTTTATATACCCCATTCTGTTGAATGTATGACATACATGGCTCTATCGATAATCACACGTAGTTTTGTGGTTTGAGTGGACACATGCGCCTTGTAATGCTCATTAAAATTTTACATCAAACTTCATCGTGCGTTGCTTTGCGTGTGGCGCATGAGATCTCAACGTGTAGCCCTATATTGTGGAATAACTATTATTTTATGCATCGTTCTTTTCGTAGCTAGAAATAAAACTTCGTTGTTGACTGAATTGAAATACTCCAAAAATCTGCAGAGAAATAATATTTCCTTAGAATATATTCTGACAGATGAGGAAAAACGGTTGCCACTTGCTTTCAGTGTGATTGTCTACACGGATTATTCTCGCGCAATTCGTCTTTTGAAGGTGATATACAGACCTCATAATATTTATTGCATTCATGTTGACCGCAAAACAAATATTCATGTTTACGAAGAAATAAAGTCCTCGATAGCAAATATTGGAAGCAGAATTTATCTCGTTCCTCGTGAATTGAGCATATCTGTGAGGTGGGGATTCACGAGTGTCCTGCAGTCGGAATTTATATGCGCAAAGATTTTATTGGCGAAAGACAAAACGTGGAAGTACTTTATCAATCTTACAGGTCAGGAGTTCCCGCTGCGCACTAATTGGGAGTTGGTTAGTGCAATCAGCAAATTAAACGGACTAAATATTATAGAAAATGTGCGAAAGCATCGCAACGCAGTGCGATTTCCCAAATCACACTATTTCGGTAAAACCGTAAGTTGAAGTGACTTGATGACAAATATCATCTTCTTTTTTGCAAATTTATAAACAATTGTTTCACGAATTTATATATAAAATAAAGTTGACTATTACTTTTTAAAGTAAGTAAATATGAGTCAGATTAAAATTTCTAAATCCAAATAATAGGTAAAATAGAGAGAAATTTTCCATATCATGCAAAAACGTATATTCTCTTCCAAAATCATATGCAGAAAACGTTTTTTGGCTATCTGAATCCTTATTCAAAACTTAGGCAAGAAATATTGTACTTACTTATCACAATGCAAAAAGAGCGTGCTTCTAGAAACATAAGAGACCACACACTTATTTCGGCACGTTCGCAAATGTTTACATATTTTGGGAGGCAAAAGTGTACTATTCTTTTAATTTTATTTCTAATAGACAGAACAAACAGTGCATTTTACATTGCTATAGTGCACTTCTATTTAATTATTCAATCTATGTTTATAATTTGATCCCATGATTTCTTTTTTTTAATACCCAATTTATTGATTGATCCAGAATATCCGGTAAATAAATACTCAATACAGAGCAAGTGTACCAACGAAATTGTTAAGATTGTCATTTACTGTGCGTACGTTGAATTCTATTACACGTAAAAACAAATCTTGTACGACGAGAGTACATAAAACCAAGTTTTTCCCAGCGTTGTGATGGAAATACATTGACAAATGTATTTTGTAAAATCATAAAACAAGTTTGCATGTCAATCGAAGACATCTGAGCCTAAATTCTATTCAGAAAATATGCGACCTTTGATTCCAATTACAATTAATCGCCTATAGTTCAACTCTGAGCTCTGCTGGAGATATACGAAAACGAAGATATGATGTATGACCAGCTCATACAAACTAGAAAGTTACCAGGATACAAAGAGGCACCCTAATTTCTTTGCTAAATAAAATCGCTGCTTTGCGGACAAAAGCTGTCTTTTTCATAAATAGTTTTATAGTGAGAAATCAGGAACATTTTGACTGGAGATCGTGTTAATATTGCAAACAGGACGATACAATTATCATCATAAATTTATTCAAATTCGATCTTACTAATTATGTATAGGTGATAATTATATTTGTTTTATATTCCTTACTAATTTTGTTCGTTCTAGTTTCACTGGCACAAAGGAGCTGTACATATAGTGGCTAGACGCGAATTCATACACTATATGCTGAATGATATCAAGGCAATTGCGTTATATCAAATACTGAAGAATCATGAAAACGAAATGCGAGAGAAAATTGTTCCAGATGAAACATTTTTCGCTACCTTGAATCATAATCCCTCTGTTTTTCGTGTAGAAGGATCAAGTTCTACCGAATACAATATAAGTTGGATACTTCGAACCAAAATATGGGACGAATTTGGCTTGCAGTGTGGGAGTGGTATTTGGCGTCGGCATATTTGTATGCTCGGCCTGCGTGACCTACCGATGCTTTTTGACGAGGCTACATTTTTTGCAAACAAGTTTGCTGCGGATGTGGAGCCGGTTGCATACGATATAATGGAAATGTGGATAGCCTCTAAAATGAGATATGAAATGAGATGTAAAAAACAACACCCAACATTCAATGTAAACTTTTACAGATTGCAAAAGATTGATGTAATCCCGAACGTTTGCTGAATAGCCTGGGTATATATTAGGTATTGTTACAATAAGCGGTTGATATGGATTAACGAAATAAAAATTTGTTTTCACCTAGCATTCTTCGACAACTATAATTGAAATTATATCAGTTAACTGATGGATGCATCAAAACTATTTGGAATTAATAACATTTAAAAATAACTTATAACTCGCAAGGTTTCCAGAGAAGAAATATTCAGATTCGAGAGAAAACATATCGCTCAAAGCGAAAACAGTACTTTGCCGATCCACGATTCATATTCGTCAACGGAAAATATTTGATCTTATGCAATGATTAGTAGATGATAAATGTTGAAAAGACTCCAAACAACGTAATCAAATGAAAGCTCAACAAAACACGTAGAGCCTAATAAAAATAAGAACATCACGTCAAAAAAGCCACATACGGACAAAATATTACAATTGGAAAAAATCCAAATTTCATAATTTCGAATATGAATAAAATAGAATGAGCAAAATGGAAGTTATTTGTTATATATATCTATTTTCATATATATATCTGACAATCGAGTATCTATCTTACTTATCTTTCAAGCTATTTATATATTCTCCATTATATGATATATAACTCTCCTATCCCCATCTGTATCTGGCTATCTATCTGGCTAACTGGCTAACTAGCTAACTATCTATCTATCTATCTATCTATCTATCTATCTATCTATCTATCTATCTATATCTATATCTTTCTCTCTCCATCCTCCGATCTATTCATCTATATATCTTTCTATCTGTATAACACAACCGATACGAAGAACCTGCAACTGGATCTCGATATGATTTACACCTGGTCCCTAGACAAAGAAATTCCACTGAATGCTTCGAAATGCAGTCTATTGTCGCTCAACAGGAAGTTGAGCAAATAATATGATCTAGGTCGTTCTGTTTTTAAACCTGACTCCACCGAAAATATTTAGGCGTGATTATCCATCTGAATTTGAAAATCAATGCAATGTCGACTCGATGTCAGCAAAGCTGAAAGTAACTTGGGTCTCCTTAGAAGAGTCATAGATTTGTTTGACACCATCATTGTCTGCAAATGGTTTTCAACCTACATCCGCCCTCATATCCAATATGCTATACCGCCATGGGATCCTTGGCTGAAAAAAGAAACTCAGCTATTGTAAACTCCAGAGCGCAGCGCGACAACACCTCGTCCTGGGACTTTCTAATTATCCATAAAAAGGAGACTTATTATATCGAATTTCCATTATGCTTAATACAGACGCAAACGAGGAGCACTAATCTTCATTTGGACAGTGGTGAATTAAAAAATCATTCTTGAAGTCGCTTGTTTTATCTTTTAGATAACACACAACTACGTCGACACTAATCGAAACTTTACCAATATCAAAAAAGTTTGAACTGCCGCGACTATGCATTTTCCGTTGGCAATGTGCAATTGTGGAATAGTTTACTTACTCAGGTTGTACAATCTGGAACCGTTGACGTTTCCAAGAAATCGCTAGATGTCCACATGAACAAGTATGTTTTTGACGTTTGACAATAATCTAACAACATTTTGATATTTTTAACCCTCCGACCGATGTAAATTGGGTCTTGTATATCATAGCTTTTTCACCGCATAGCTTTCTGAACCAACTAGCAATTAGAATTTCTTCCGCTATGGATTTTCGAACGTTCAAAACGAATGTTGGCAAAACAACTGAATAAATTGCAAAATTCCAGCCTCCTTTAACGCTATTGCTTCATCCCGAAGGAATATACCCCATTGAATGTCCATCCACGTTTTATTTGCTTCCACTAAGTTAATGCAAAAAAACAAAAATTTTTGGAAGTAAAGCAAATTATTTAGAGAATAATTACTTTGAAATCTTTTATATAAAATTCTGAACGTTAGGTTTTATTAATGTACAACGTTCGTCATTTTGACTTTTAACGTTTTGTTTTAAACTACTAAAAAATTCGGACGAACATCCGGCAAATTCACCTGGTGACGAACCACAAATTACAATTTTCAGATAACTTATTTTGATTCAATTCAATTCAATTCAATTCAATTTAATGGTTTAAAAAGCACATAGCTTTACAAAAACTACAGAATAATGTGCGAATTACAAATAACATGAGTAGTAAAACGGGGTTTGTTTGCCTACTGATTAGTTCAGGAATCACGTAAAAATACATAGAGCAGAAATTGTTTTCAACCGGTTTGATAGGGTAAATATGTATAGTTTACTTCGAAGCATGGTTTCAAAGCTTTATGATGCAGAATATATTGTTTCAATGTTTGGATTGGTCGACATGAAGTTGTCCAAGTTCGATTTGAATATATCCAAGTTGGGTGAATGTGCAACGTTACGGGGTAGGGAGTTCCAAGTAAAACATACACGTACAGAATAAAAAATACCTTCGACACTTCATCCTCGAGTCGGGAATAAGTACTGTATAGTTATGACTCCGGCTTGTTCGTGGTGGTAGTCGTGTGAATAGTTGATTCAGGGGATGGTTGTGGGTATTCAGTATATTGAACATAAGAATCAAGTCGCCTCTAAGACGGCGGTAGCGAGAGTCGAAGAGATTGAGGCTCGTAATCCGATCTTCGTATTGTTTATGTTTTAAACCACGTACGAGCTTGGTGGTCCGATGATATATTCTCTGCAAGAGACTGATGTCCTTCTGTAGCCAGGGTGACCAAGCCTGAACCGCATTACGCCAGGTTGGCCTCCAGTACGTATTAATTAATTCGATGAAAAGTTGGCTTCGTGAAAACTCCCGAACCACGCCCCGGTTAAGAAGAAGCATACTCGTGACGTTGTTATAGCCAGCTGTGGCGTTATGCGAACGGTTTTAAACGTGCTGCTACCCACACATCCAAGTTCCTTCTCCTTGTCAGTGCTTTTTAAAGAATATGGGAACCAAGGGTTTGTTGTAAGAGAAACTCAAAATATCTTCCAACAGTCAATACCTTGAATTTGCTGACAATAAAAGGTAGTTCATTTCTAACTGACCAGTCTTGTAGGACATCGAGGTCCAGCTGAAGCTGTCTGCAATCTTCAGTTGTGCGTACTTGGGTCCAGAGCTTGATGTCATCTGCAAATAACAAGATTTTGCTGCGAACAAGTTTCGGTTTTTACGTCGAACAAGCAAAACTGGAGAAAGTTGAGCGACAGAAAAATTATAATTTTTAATTTCATACAATTCGATGTAAATATAGATTTTATACACAGGTATCTCCCACATTTGATTATATTATTAGTTTGTACACAGAAAATTACACTTGCTATTTAGATTCTTGTTGCAGCCTCTTTACCTAGTACGACAAATACTTAATGAACAATTTGGCGTTCTTTAACGCTGAAATCTGATGAATGATTGGTGTGGTCTACAGGTCACTTTCATCTATGGAATCGTACAACCATCGGTTGATCCAAATGCTTTAGCGCTTGACTCGCACTCAGCAAGCAACAATAATTATTATGGGTGATTTTAACCTGCCTACCCTTCATCTCAGAGACGTTCACTATCAACAAACGTTAGAATACCGAATAGAGAGGTACTAGGTTCAGTACCTTCATGTAATCATGTTCACGATTTCAATCGGAGAAGAGATTCTGACCATCCAACCGTCTTGGATTTGGTGTTAACTTCGGAAGAACAATCCGTCGAAACTGTCGGATTTGAGGATCCGATGGGTCTTAGTGACCATTCAGTGCTTTGATCGACTATGTTTGCAGTATCATCAATTTCTTGTTCTTAATGGGTTGGTTCGCCAGGTAGATAAATTGGCCATGAATAAATCGCTCGTGCAGTAACAGCATTGGCTGATAAATCACATAAGGCCTGACTAGTAATGGAACAAACGTATAGAATTTCGGAAACTGGAGATGGACGAGAACTCGCAGATCGTTCTTAAAATATCCGAACATGAACGTCGTTTTGTTTTCCGCACTAGAACAAAAAAGTGGATAGCGCAGCGTGGATGCAGCATAAAGCCAACAATAATTCTAATAATTGGCAACATTTCTGTATGGTTCGCGACAAAGCGACTTCACTTATTCATGAGAATAAGGAAGCTCACCAATGGATGCTGCTGACAATAATGGAACACAACCTTAAATGACGAAACAAAATTATGAATGCGAAAGGAAAAGTCAAATCTGGTATTTTTGCCGTTCAGAATGGCAAGAAACACGCTGAGACCGCGTTGGAAGCCGCAAATGCGCTCGCGATTTCCAACTCTAAATTGTTCGTGCAAAATGTTGTAATGGAACGTTGTGAGTATATAATCGACTCAGGAATCGAAACATTGGGCGGCATTTTGATAAATCCAGAGAATGTTGCAATTCATTTGCTAAAAAATGTAAGAAAATCCTCAGGTGCGGATGTCATCACACCCGATGTGCTCAGGTTCTGTCATCGTCATCTTTGTGCACCGCTTTCCAGCCTGTTCAACTATTCGATGCTTAAGGCAGTGATACCGAATGTTTGGAAGTCCGGCGTGATTACATCGAACTTTAAAGGAGGCTACCGATCTGGCGATGCAAATTATCGTCCGGTCACACTATTACCTGTTATTGGTAAGATCATTGAACGTATATTCTGGGAAATAATGGTTGCCCACTTTAAATTGCGTAATTTGATTTAGCCAGCACAGCATGGATTTCGATCGTATCGCTTTTGTCTAACAAATCTTATCATATCGTTAGACGACTGGACGAAGTAGTTGGATAGAAGTTATTGCATCCACGACTGTTACTTAAACATTTATTTTGACAAAGTCAATCAGCATTTGCTTCTTCAGAAACGGATACGTTTAGGAATACACGAACCACTCCTCTCATGGTTTGGCGACTACCTGTCCGAACGCCACATCCGAGATAAAGTAAACGGAGTGCTATCTCAAATGTTTAAAAGCACCAGTGTATGACATTCAACATACGGAACAGTAAGATGTGCTACCTGGCAAGAATGTTCTTTGGACATATCGATTGGGAAATGAAATCTTGACTTGGAGCTCGTTAGATAAAGATCTTGGATTGTAAATTAGCGGTAACCTGAAGATCACAGCTCACTGCCAGAATACATATTGACAGGCCAACAGACTTTTAAGTATCTTCTGAAGAATATTTGGTAGATTGGTAACGTTACCAAAGTTAATAACCGTCTACCCTCTCCCTTAGATGGATTATGCGGTAGATGTCTGAGCTAATTGGATGCGAAAATATATTTCTGTCTTTGATAAAATCTATCACAAAGCAACAAAGTTAGTGATGGGTATTTGCAATGTTTCGTACAACAAAATATTGCGACGTCTGGGTCGATATGACTTTACCCAAAGGCGGATAGGGCGCGATAATATTCTGACCTATAGAATTGTGTCTACCGAAGGACATTCACTAAAACACTTGTTTGATGTGTGTGGTGGCAAAGTGTCACGCGGACATACGTTATCCCTTTATGTTTCAATTTCCCCTATTGATTTTTAGCGCCATTTTTTCGCCGTACTTTCTTTGGAGTTCCCTACCCCAACATGTGGTGGACTTTACTTGGCTGATGGTGTTTAAAGCGAAATTGGACTTACAAATGCGAAAGCATATCATTTGTGAGCCTTACATTCGACAATCTCTATTACTATTTATACCATTATATTTTTCACATTTTAATTCATACCGTAATTCTGAGGTGTTTCAATGTATTAACTGTGTTAACCGAAAAATCCTTGAATCCTTGAAAACATCATCACAAATTTTCGACAGCAAACATCATCAAACGCATCTCCTCGAATTTATCGTAATTTTTATCCTTTTTGCTAACCATTCACCATTTGTTTTCGAAATTTGCATGAAACAGATGATACACAAATTTCTTGAACTAGAGCAGCGGTTCGCTTGTGATATACGTTTTGCCCACCGTCTTCATCGACTTGGGCAGCGAGTACAGATGATCCGCAACCACATCATTTTCTTGGACTTTGGTGTTCGATTGCAGTAGACCTTAGTAAACGCGTGACGATGTTTCGGAAATATCAGTTTGTCAAGACATTATGTTGCTCGGCCAATGTCTTAAACAATCAGCGACAGCAAGGTTATAAAATATGCCCATCAATCGTTGGCACTAGATTGTCCGACACGTTGGCAGGCGAATATTCGTGTACATCTCATTGTTCCTGATGTAATTTACACGGGGCATGATTTTGTTATAGTACAGCAGAATATCTTCTCTGAGATTTCGGCAACGGATGTTACCGTGACGTCATTTTGCATAAATACACAATTTCGACCGCCATTGAGTTGCCTCAATTCAAAACACAAGGTATCCATGTTGTTGTCTGAAATCTGCTGCGCAAACGTTCACACAAATGTTCATGAGCGCGGCGAATACCGATACCCATGATCGGACTACCGCGAAACGTTCTAATGGAAATGACACTGAGAACTGCAATAGGCCGTAAACAAAAGCGGTTAAAATGTTTGATTCTCCCGATGCGATTAAGTAGATTGTGTATTGATTTTATTTGACAATCAAAACAAGCTCGCAAGTTTATAGACCAGGAAAATCAGAAACAAACAAAAACATTTTTATAGAATTTCGGTTAGAATAATTTAAATGATGAGCATAAGGATAGGTACTTGACTGGAACGAAAGGCGATGAGAAAGATGAGAGTAATTGAACAAAAACGATCACCATTAAGTTTTTTCGTCGTTTAAGCACCGTAACTTTTGAGAATGATGAAATAGTGGCGAGCTTGGACCTGAGCGGCTTGCTCATGAATGTGGACAGAACGACATCATTAGAGTTAGCAAGGAAGGCAGTCAACAAAGAGAGGACCTTGAATGAACTCCACAAATTGATGATTGTGCAATGTGACCATGCACAGTTTCTAGGTTGGTGGCACTCAAACTGTATATAAACGTTTTCCGAAATCCGAATGAATGCATGCTTATGATTGTTGTCCTCTTGTCCTCCTGCTCTAGTTTTGTCGCAGAGGTTCGTGTTAGTCACATCATCTGAAGGCTTTTGATTAGCAATCCATAGCGACTAAACTCATTTATGCTGCTGCGAGGCTGAATAAATTTTAAGTACGATACTTAAAATGGAAAAGCCAATATTTCAACAACACCAAAGGTGGTTAAACATAATTGTCGCATGATAGTGTATATCGCCATCCTCGCACACTTGATTGATATGAGGAAACCAGTGAAACCTGATGACTCGTCAGCTTTCATTTGCACGGTCTCATGAAAATAGTCACCAAGAATTTTCTGTAGCATATTAAGGACGATTTTAAGGTGATTTTATCCAACATATTCGAACTGAACGTATGTTATTATAAATAATTAATTCCTGTCCGGACCACTATTTGAAATAGCCAATTATTCACTATTGTGTAACCAAATGAAACCGTGTTATTTTGAATAATTGAAAATCGTGTGCATGGTAATTTATCTAAACTAATCTGAAAGATGTGAGAATAATTTGAATGAATTTATTGATACGATAAAAAAATCCGATACATGGACATCAATTGTATAAGTGATTTATATATTTGAAATGGTGTTGTGTGAAATTGTTCAATCGTATTTCTCCGGGTAAATTGCCAACTTCTTTTTAGCCCGAGGGTTTTTTATAAATTGGGCGATACATTTCATATGCGTTAGAGGTTGTCGTAGTTTTTGTAGAATAATTCCCAAATACACGTCTTCTAATCGGAAAAACCGCGTGTAAGCTGTGCTGATTGCAACGTCGCGCACAACATCGGCGCCTAGTATGTAGCACACACCGCTAAAATATCTCGGGTAGATATTCCATGGAATCTCCCTTTTAGATACTATCCATCTTTTCATTTTGTATGATAAATGTTTTGAGGGCCGCAAGACGAAATTCCGAAGCACATGTCCACCAGCAAAGTTATATCTTTTTCTGTGTGGTATACTGTCCAGATATTTTGTCATTACTGGTATATTTACCGACTGGTCATCATCAATGAACATATAATAATACGATTTTCTTTGACATACAGCGGATACCCACTTATATGCAAAAATCATTTTAGTGGTTAAATTGTAATACGTGTCAATGAATGATCCGATCAGCAAATCATCATGTAAGTGGCTTTCGTACATCAAATCCTGCATGATGCTGGTTGCGTTGTAGAATTTATCCCATGTCATTGGCTTAGATGGGAGGGATATTCCACCAAAACGGAATTCTGTCCTTATCTCTTCATCTGGTAGTCCAACCACAAAAATAATGCTAACTTTAAATTTTGTCCAAGCAACTTGTTTTCCATACGAATTTCTTATTCGCATTCTTTCAACAAAACAGGTGGTGCAAATTTTTACGAGAATGATTAGGTCCATTTCCCGGTCGTTTCCGTGCCCACATACGGATGCAGGTTGCTTCAACACATCGATTGGAATATCATTGATAGGTTGCTATTTAGAAAGCAAAAATTATGCTGGATAAATATCAAAATACTGATGTATCTATACAAATTAAGATGATGTCAATGTGGGTAAAATAGGATTTTCCGATTCAATTTTTTTAACGGAAAAGGACAAGTGAGAAATTTCATGGTCAGTGAAGGGCATTACTTGATTAAATCTATTATTAATAACATGATTTGAATACACGCAATTTTATATTTCTAACATGAAATTGAATGCCCCTTAAAATGAGGCTTTATTAGAAGGCACGAACATGTTAAATAACAACGTTCAACAGATGGCTAACATAAGTAAGGAGTAATAAAAACATCAATGTGATTGCTTGACCTAAATATCCTGAGGGTAACCAACGTAAATTGTTTGGTTTAAATCTTCTGAGCTAGTGCGTTGCAACTGGTTGTTGTTAGTGTCCCCCTTTGGTCGATGTCAACAATGGATGAACATCACGATCGATGATTTTTTGATGTTCCATATCTTTTTGAATGACTAAACAGTCCAATTCGGGAGGAACTATCTCCAAGCAGCGCTTGCAGCAATAGTGAGAACTCGGTCGATGAACATCAGTTCCACGCCGGCGGCGTGATCTGCGTTAAGCAGACAAGAGCTGTATCTGCACCACCCCAGCTTGCATGCGACGCTTTGCACAAGTGCAAGTACTTCCCAGCTCGTGGGGTCAATTCCAAGAGCGTTTCATATCTCTTTTGCAAACGTATTGTACCATAAGTGCGGTCTGTCCAATGGACGACTTCTTGATTGCAACTCACGACAGTGTAGATCTTTCAGAATACTACCATTTTTCATTCTAGAGACGAGGTCAAACCACCGCAGGCGCATATGTCGTAGTAGGGTGAACATGCTATGTAGATAGCGTTTGAAAGCAATTCAGCATTAGCCACTTAATCAATACAGAATATGTTCAAGATACGATGGATGCTTCGTAGATGGAAACCATTCAGTTTCCATTCTTGTCTTGTGTGGGCGGTTCAGGTTTTACTGAGGTGCAGTAAAGCATTTAGTACACACGTGCTGTAGACCATCATCCTTGTCTTTACAGTCAAAATGCGGCTACCACAAAGACGAGAGTTCAATCGGGACAAAATAACCGCTGCTCTTCGAATCCGCTTATCAATCCTCCAGTATCTGTAATAGTGGAACCAATATATACATTAAATCTTTTAGGCTGCATGGTGTATCATGAGATAATTTCTTGGTCGTTGAAGTTGTGAAAATGTCCACAGACCGATAAACCCATTTGATTTAACCGTGTGGGTATTAGTCGTTATGCACGTTACTCCAAATCCGCTGCAGCACCGTATGCCACATATACGCACCTCTATGCTGTTGAACGAATTCACACCAGCCCCAGCGTGAAGAAGTTAAATATGAAAGCTCATTTGCATGCATCTCCATCACACACACCACGACCGGTTTCGGGCTGTTGGCACTCATCAGGTAGGGACACTAGGATCAGGATCAGCATGCGCTTGAAACAGTGGAAGAAAGGTGAACAAGTTGCGCTTGTGTACCACTGTCGGGTAACCTATATATTGGTATGCATTGGTAGATATATATATATATATAATATTATAATATATATATATATATATATATATATATATATGAAATGTGAATACTTTATTATTGCACTTTTTTTTGAATTTGTGGTTTAAAATTGTACTAGGGTTACTAAACCAATTAACAATGACTTCAAAATGCATATTTGCTATTCACTCACTCCCCTCCAGTGTATCCGAATTGGTTAAACTATCACACATCGAAGCTATGTTACGTGTGAAAATTATTTATAATTATTAATTTAATATGAGACAAAATATTATATACTCTATGTATTTTTACGTGATTCCTGAAGTGATCAGTAGGCAAACAAACCCCGTTGTACTACCTATGTTATTTGTAATTCGCATATTATTCTGTGGTTTTTGTAAAGCTATGTGCTTTTTAGACCATTAAATTGAACTGAATTGAAGTGTTTGGTAATGGACTCACAGTTTTAACCGGGAGTCCATTTCGTACTGCATAGACGATTTCTGGTAAATTAACTCTTATAGGGTAGTTATCCCATTGAAACTGACATGGAAACAGTGGATACATTTTTCTTTTATTACGCCATGCATTCTTGTTTGAACTTTGTACCATCTTCAATTTCGGAGATCCATTTTGTGATTTCCATGCTGTATGTATCACATTTGGTGTAATTGACAAAACGATTTTTTGAGTCTTCGGACAGATCAAATCGTGAAAGTCACTGGGTGGCCATGGACACCTGATGGAAACATTTCTCTTTGCTTCCCAAACGCATTTGTCATGTCCACGCTGTTCGCTTTGATCGTAGAATAGAAATGCTTGATTATGGTTTTCGAGTACCGGATATATATTACTAAACCATTGTATATTTGAAAAATTTAGTAATGAAATTGATAATAATATTGATCCAGTATACACGATATTGCGACGTGGATGGCGAAGCGCAAAGATCATTGCAGCATAAACCAATATTGTATTCTGATTTTGGAATTTAAGCCATATAGCTGAAGTAAACATTGACAGAAAGGTTACGCCCAATTAACTGTGCGAAACGCTACATCATGAAAAATGACGTGATTATTTGCATAAATACGAAGGTGATGTTTTAAGTATTTAATAGTGTAATTCTAGATTCGTCATCTGAATACACATAAAATTCATTAGGAATGTCGGTTTACAATTTTAATTACGTTAAATAGACAAGGTACGCTTGTATGCAACGGATGGATCAGGTTAATACGACCATTCTGTTCAATCACATGACCCCACACTCATTCAGACAGGTTTTGATCATGAACAAAAATGCTCATTTGCCAGAATTTCCATCGCACGCACCCCACGACCGGTTTCGTGCTGTTTGCACTCATCAGGTATGGACAGTCGGATCAGAATACGCACGCGATTTAAACAGTGGAAAAATGCAAAATATGTTGCGCTTGTATGCCACTGTTGGATAAGTTTGGTGCGACGAAGCTCTTCAATTACATGAGCCCACGCTCATGCAGTTCCAATGAGTTTGAAATTCACAAGGATGCATTGTTGCTCAAACGCTTTTCGGTATTTTTGCTCTGCTGCTGAATCACGCTTTTACACAAAAGAACAAGGTATTTACATAAGCAAACGAGATGATGCAATGCTTTTCAACCTAAATCGTTTGTCTCCACAGACCAAGGAATGGGATGTGCTAATCCGTTGATTACTGTTTGCCGACGATGCACTCGTTAATGCTCACACTCTAGAGCAGCTGTGATATAAAACGATTTATAAATTTAAATAAATGAATATATCGATTACATAAATATTGTGTTCATATAGATGAAAATGTAAAATTGTGCTAATTTTATTCCTGGTGGTCTATATCGTGTGCACGTTAGCATGGTGTTTGTTCAACAAGATTTGGTGTGTGTGTGATGGGAATGTTTTTTTGGTTCACGTTGCTTAGTCGTTTATGCTGCCTCTATGGTACGAAGTAGATGAGAAATAGACACATCTCGACAATCATGTCAATTCTTGTCCCCGCGAAACGCGTTGTAGCATGCTTGTAATGTTTAACGTGTAATTACATCCCTTGTTCGCATATCCATTCATGCCAATTTGTTAACGCGACATCAGTGTTTAACCAGGTTTATATACGATCAATCTCGTATTACATTTGATGTTTCGCATGCTAATTTGACAATAACATTTAGGGTCTAAATCGTTCAATTAGTCCGACAAACAGCAAATCCAGGCTGTAAACATTTTGATCCATAACAGTCCACTTTGTCATTGAATAATGAACACAAATACCATATAAATTAGCGAGGAATGTGCGTGGTGGAAATATAAATCATCGATATATTTATTTTACCCATTCGTTGGTTCATACAAATAGTTATGTGAATTAGTAATCGTGCAGAAACATGATGCCCGCATTGCCATAAAGTTTTATAGATCAAGCATTATATATTTTAATGGAAAATTCTTCCTCAGTTAATTGCTGATTGAACAAGGTTTACGTTAAGTCTATCAGAAGTGATGAATATTTTTGACGAAGCTCGATTAGCTAAGGTAACTTATTTATCAAGCATTTTGCGTTTGTGTACAAACATTCGATGTTTGATCGGGATAAAGTGCTGAATGATGAGTATTTGAGCAGGTAAGTTAAGTACGTGTCAAATATAGTTGGGCTCGTGTTAATGGGTATATTATATCACCGATGCCGATAGATTCTCTCGACATACTTTTTGGATCAGTATCAAAATGTTCAGCAACTTCTACGATAGAGTCGGTTATTTATCTGTTTAATGTCGTGATATTTTATATCGATACTGGTTCCAAATATTAATCACTTTTTCCCCATAGTGCTGGTCAAAAGTGTATTTTCAAGGGGTCGTGGACCATTAACTTCGTAAATATGTTACTTCTAATTACGGAAAGTATCGATAGCCGCTGTATTGCTTATAATTCTTCACTGATGTATGTCGTGTTTGGATTTAAATTTTGTATCTGAAGCAGTTGCAGATTCAGAGACATTTGAGAGAATAAGGTTGTGCCTATTGCGATCATTTGTTTTGTTTTGTGTCTCTTCTCTGCAACACACACGAACAGACGCATCTTGGGAACACTTTCGTAGTTTTCGTAACAAGGTAACGTCCCTAATTCGAGAAGACAAGCAATATCACCATTGGAAGCTGATCGACCAGATGGAACGACATCCTAGGTTTCTGTACACCATCGTAAACACCGCGACCAAAGTTAAGCCAGGTGTATTTCCTATCAAGACAGAGAACGGACTGACTGATAATGTCGAGGATACAGCTGATGCCCTAATATCATTTTATGCGCAAGTATTTTGTCCAAAGAACGTGTCAACGCTGACGTCTTTGCCGCACCTACTACAAGTCGAATGCCTTAGCAACATCGAGGTAAATCCTACGGTTGTGCGAAAGCATTTACGCGGGCTGAACGTTCGCAAATCACCAGGAGAGGATGGAATAACACCAGCTGTTCTGAAGTCATGCGAGCTGGAGCTTTGTGGCCCACTAAGTGGTCTATTCAAGCACTCATTGAATACGGGAACCGTACCAACTCAATGGAAAACCGGTGTTATCACACCAATCTACAAAGGGGGCAGTCGTTCTGATCCGGCGAATTACCGCCCCGTGACGCTTCTTTCAGCGGTTTCTAAAATTTTGGAACGCCTGGTGTGTGAACGACTTGTTGAACATCTCGAGAACCATCAGCTAATAACTTTCACACAACACGGATTTAGGAAAACATATTCATGCCTGTCTAACTTGCTCACGACTCTAAATGACTGGACGCAAGCACTAGACCAAGGGGGTTCCGTTCATGCCGGTTACTTAGATATATCTAAAGCATTCGACAGAGTGAATCACTCCTTACTGCTTCAGAAGCTGCATAATGTTGGCGTCATCGGAAACCTACTAACATGGTTCACAAGTTACCTGTCTGGACGCAAAGTAAAAGTCAGAATAGATGGTGAAACTTCTCGAACAATTGAAGCCACGAGCGGAGTCCCTCAGGGTTCGGTTCTCGGTCCGATACTGTTTCTCATATTTATAAACGATCTACCGAACTTACTAGCATGTAAGCTTGTTTTATTCGCAGATGATGTAAAAATCTGGACGAAGGTCAACTCTATCGAGGATTGTCAAGTTCTGCAAGAAGATTTGAATAAGCTGCACCAGTGGTCAATCCGAAACAAACTGCCATTTAATTTCCTGAAATGCAAAATGTTGCAAGTAGGAAAACCCTTTCCCTTTACATACACACTTGGCAGCCACCCGCTTGAATGGAGTACAACACAAAAAGATCTCGGAATCTTGGTGTCTGGCACTTTGAAGAACAGCCTACAGTGCAAAGCCGTCTATAAGCGTGCATGCAGCTTCCTAGGTTTACTGAAATGCATTTTCGGACGTTTCCCACAACACTTACTCGCGAAATTACTAAACACTCACATACATCCTGTCGTTGACTACCCTGTACAAGCTTGGACGCCATGGATGGAAAAAACATCTCGCTTCTCGAAGGAATTTATCACAAGGCAACCAAAATGGTTACCGGATTGAATAATTTACCCTTTGAGCAGCGACTGACCAGACTTGGACTGTGCACCCTCTAGCGCAGGCGACTTCACTCTGACATATCGAACGCGAAATCCTACCTTATCTAACACCTGTTCAAGTTTGGTTCGGTTGTCCCCACACGCAGCCACCCTTTGACCCTTCAAATCCCACACTCACGATTAAATTGTCGTCGTCAATTCTTCGCTGTTCGCTTGCCGACAGATATTGTTACCTCAGCAAACGAGCACATCTTTAAACAAAGGTTACGGAACCTTATGTTGAGAACTACTGCGTTGGCCCCTACATATTGATGTCTATATTTTTCAACGCACGGAACTACCGTCTATCCAAATATTCATTCCCCGCAGTCTGTGTCGCCATTGAAGATTATTTTCGCTCCACCTATGAAGAACACGGATATGATCATACAAGTAACGATTTTTTTCAATTTTTTATACGTATATCCCATGGTACTGTTTAGCAATGTGCTTTTCTATTCATAAATCTTGAATCTTGAATCTCGAATGCTAATTTAATTGAGAAATCTCAGCGGTTGTTTGCAGAATCATGGGTGACTTTAATGTCCCGAATTTACTAAAAATAGAGCTTCCAACGATGAACTCTCTTGATCATCTATGCTACAAAATGTTCAACGAAATTCCTTTATTCAACCACATCTCAAACAGCACTCGCTTCAGAGACACAAACACACCGTCCATTCTGGATCTTGTTTTGACTAGCGAGAAAAATATCATGAAGGATATCCACAATAAAACACCTCCTGGAAAGAGTGATCATGTAGTCATTGTTTTCGACTATATATCTGAAGCGAAAAAAGCAAGTGATGCTCAGAAATTGATAAGAAAAATCGATACGGTTGCATTATCAATGTCTCTTCAAGAAGTCACCGACTGGGCACCGATTAGCACTGATGTAAAACAATGCTGGTCATCGATACTTCGGAAAATCAACTGAAAAATAGAACTCCACTCAAAATACGTTTCGAAACAACTGAAAAAAGGATTCAAATTCGTGATCAGGAGTCGAACACGGAAATGGATACAGGTGAGATACTGTGCGTGAGAAGCAACATACTGCAATCAACACCTGAATCTTGGGAATCTTACCGTTTGTTGAGAAACAAATTTACTAAACTTGTCCAGGATGATGAAGAAAAGTATCACATCAATCTGATGGATCAAATTAAATGAAACCTGAAGCTCCTCTTTCAGATCGTGAACAGAAAGACCAAGGTAAAGCCAGGTGTTTCCGCTTAACCCTCTACAACTGCAAGTACATCCAAACGCGTATCTTACGATATACCTGCATTCAGATCGCAGAATAAAATATACGAAATCGTTGTGAAACCCGAGAGTGTCCTGGTAAAGCTTCGCGGGTTAAATACAAAAAATCCCCGGGTGCTGATGAAATAACACCATTCATCCTAAAACAATGCGCCCATGCTCTATTCTCACCACTCTCTGACCTTTTCAACCTGTCCTTGAATTGTAGCACGGTTGCTAGTAACTGGAAAAGTGGATTCATCACTTCGATATACAAAGGAGGTAACCGACCTGATTTCGATCGCGCAGCACGGATTCAGGACAAGACACTCCTGTCTCACCAATCTTCTCATAACTCTTGATAATTGGACTTGAGCCGTGGACGATGGATGCCCTATCCATGCTTGTTACATGGACATTTCTAAAGCTTTTGAACGTGTTAAGCACAGCAGACTGCTACAAAAATGGGAGCAGCTAGGGGTGTGCGGCAGACTATTGGCCTGGATAAAGGATCACTTGACTGATAGAGTTATAAGGGTTAGAGTTGATTGGGCACTATCCAGCATAGTAGAAGTTAACAGTGGTGTACCTCAAGTCTCATTCTTGGGGCCAATACTCTTCCTCGTATACGCGGACGATGTACACGAAATCGTACGCAGCAAAATCATTTTATTTGCGGATGACATCAAAGTATGGACTAGCATACGCACCATTGAAGATTGCCAAATTCTCCAAAAAAGATCTCGAAGCACTTCATAATTGGTCCTTGCGGAACTGCCTTCCATTCAACATCCAAAGATGTAAAATGTTAAACGTCGGTAAATCCTTCGAATTCACATACTCTCTGGGATCTCAGCAACTTTCATGGGTTACTGAAGAGAAAGACCTGGGCGTGTGGATTAGCAGTAACTTGAAGCCTTCACACCAGTGTTCTGTTGTATACAAAAAGTCCTGCCAAAGCTTGGGATTGCTCAGAAGGATCTTTGGTCGTTTCTCAAAGCAGATACTTCCACGTATAATTAACACCTATATCTGACCAACAATGGAGTATGCTGTTCAAGCATGGTCACCATGGTTACAAAAGGACATGACCTTTCTGCAACGGGTATACCACCGCGCTACAAATCTGGTGACCGGGCTATACAACTGGCCATACGAGGAGCGGATTGCAACTCTAAACCTCTTTGACTTTTCGAACCGTCGTCTCAGGGGTGACTTTAATCATGCTGTTTAACATTCTGCATACAGTGGATCACGAACTTGAACACCTGTTTAATCGGCAAGAAGCACGTGGTAGCAGACCGCAAGGCTACCAGTTTATTATTCCCAACTCCAGATCAAATTGTCGAAGGTTTTTCTTTGCTGTCACAGTTTGTTGTATACGGAACATCCTGCCCCCACATATCATACGCGCAACAAGCCTGAACATGTTCAAGGCTGAACTTTACAATTATATGTTGACCAAATCCAACCTTGCATCTGATTATACGTGCTGACTTTCCATATGGATAAAACATTTGTGTTGTTTTTGTGCATTCCCTATATTTTTAATCTGTGGTTACTGTAAAGTATTTGCTTTTTGGACCAATAAAACTTTGAATTAATTTGAATAAAATTATATCTTCTAACTCCTGCTCATTTTGCACTACTACCTTAAGCAACCGCGGCTTTGGGAACTACTCAAGCAAATCAACGAAACATTTGTATATATATATACAATGGAACCCGGTTACAACGAATCGCTGGGGAGAGAGTAAAATGTTCGTTATAAGCGGAGTTCGTTGTAAGCAAATAAGCTTGCAGATAGGGAATTTATTTGGGAAATCATGGTGGTTCGTTATAAGCGGGAATTCGTTGTAAGCGAGTTCGTTGTAAGTGGGTTCCACTGTATATATATATATATATATATATATATATATATATCAAATACCTCAAAGTCACCATAAACTAAACATATATGGAATGCATAAAAACGATCAAGATTTATGTACAGAAATTTGAGGTTTCATCTGGATAAAAGTGTTGGATGATGAGTTTTTGAGCAGATAAGTTGACTACCTGTCAGAGATCGTGAGGCTTGTGTTAATGGCCATATTACATCACCGACTGCGACTGCTAGAATCGTTACGGTTAGAGTTGATTGGGAACTATCCATCCCAGTAGAAGTTGCAAGTGGCGTAACTCAAGGCTCAGACTTCGTCCAATTCTCTACCTGTTGTACGTGAAAGATATACCTGGAATCTTACGCGGCAAAATCATTTCATTTGTGGATGACATCAACGTTTGTACTAGAGTGCGCACCATAGAAGATTACCAAATTCTACAAAACGATCTCGAAGCACTTCATACGTGGTCCTTACGAAGGTGCCTGCCATTCAACATTCATAAATGTAAAATGTTAATCGTCTGTTTATGCTTCGAGTTCACATAATCTCTGGGATTTCAGAAACTTTGATGGTTTACGGAAGAGAAATACCTGGTTACATGGATTCAGAGTAATTTGAAATCTTCATGGTAGTGTCCCGTGCTATACAAAAATTTAACCAAAATTAGCACTGTTCATGAGGATCTTCAGAAAATTTCAGAAAAGCAGGCAGTCCAACGGATAAATAACAACTATATTCCTTTAACAATGGAGTACTCTGTTCAAACATAGAAGCCATGGCTACAAAAGACATGACCTTGGCTACAAGTTAATTTCTCCACACTCCAGATCAAATCGTCGAAGGTTTGTCTTATATGGAACTTTCTGCCCCCACATATCATTTGCGCATGAAGCTTGAACATGTTCAAGGCTGAAATTGACAAGTATACGTTGACTGAATCCAGACTCGCAATTGAATAAAACATAAAAAATTTGTTTTGTTGGCTTTCCCTATATTTTTAATCTATGGTTATTGTAAAAATATTTGCTTTTTGGACCATTAACACGGTGATATAATTTGAATTAAATTAATTTTTGGTAATCATGTATCCAGACCAATAATCTGCCGCCCACACTGAGCTGCTCCAATATCTGAAACACAATTATGTACTGCGCGATTGAAGAAAATTAACTTATGTCGAATGTTTGATCAGTTCCTCGGCTACATATCGTTCGAGAAGTTTTGAGACCACTGGCATTATGTGACTGGCCTGTATTTAGAAACATATTTCGGTCGCCGATTTGTTTATCGCAAAGATTAATCCATCTTTCCAGTCAGCAGAAACCATGCTACAACTCAGTGACAGGTTGATAAAATCAGAGTGTGGTAAGAATAGATTATGGGTGCATTGCTTTATGATGAACGGTGGTATTTCGTCAGCACCGGGAGATCTTTATTGTATTTAAAACGAGTAGCCCTACGCTCGGGGTTCACAGTGATACGTGTATTGTGTGGATTTCTCATCTAAATAGAGGTAGTGGATGTAGTTTCAGTTTTAGTAAATAAACTGTAAACGCCTGGCTTTAATATGGCCTTACTGTTCACGATCTGGAAGTGGAGCTCCCTGTTCCGTTCATTTTTATTTATCAGGTTGATTTGATACACTTCTTCATCCTTGTGAACAATTTTTGTAAATTTGTTCCTTATCAAACGGTAAGGTTTCCTGGTGTTGTTGACGAGCATTGTTGGAGATCAGTGTTAATCGGTGCCAAGTAGGTGAGTTTTTGAGGCGCCATTGATAACGCGGCCGTATGGATTTTTATTATCAATTTCTGAAGCTCTTTTCGCCTCAGATATATAGTAGAAACCAATTACTACATGATCACTCCGAGTGGTTCTTCATAACTTATATCCTCAATGACATCTTCTCGCTCAAGTTCGAGTATGGATGGTGTATTTGTGCCTCGGAAGCGAGTGCTGCATGAAATGTGGTTAAATAAAGGAATTTCGTTGATCATTTCGTAGAATAGATGATCAAGAGAATTCACCGATGGAATCTCGCTTTTTGGTACTTTCGGGAGATTAATGTCACCCTTGATCAGGACGTTGTTTTGATATCTGAAATCGACCAGCTGACTTTTCTTGAGTAAACTAGCATTGTTTGCGTCGACTGCTGACGGTGGTCGGTAAATCACACCGAGAACACAGTTTCCAACTGTTGCTGATTCAAGTGAACACCATAGTGTGTCTTCCCGAATAAAATCGTTGTCCGTGATTTCTCTGAACGTGAGGTGCTGGTTATAATAAATAGCAACATGTTTGGAATGGATATTTCCCACTAAAATAATTGCTGATTGATCCGTTACGGCTATCATTATTGTTGAATATTTTTTCACGAAGGTAGTTTAGCACGGGTAATTTATTTGTGTACAAAACATTTAATATTTTATCTGGATGAAAGTGTTGGATGATGAGTATTTGAGCAGATAATGTGTTTATATAACAAAGATGGTGGGGCTCGTGTTAATATGTATATTACATCACCGACTCCGATAACGTCGATCGACATACTTTTTGGATCAGTATCAAGATGTTCGGCAACTTCCACCATCGGGTCGGTTTTTTATGTGTTTACTGTCGTGAAACTTTGTATCGATACTGGTTCCAAATATTAATCACGTTGTCCCCCATAGTGGTGGTCAATAGTTTATTTTTAAGTGATCGTTGTCGATTAACTTCGTAAATATGTTACTTCTAATTTCGGAAAGTATCGATAGCCGCAGCATTGCTAATAATTCTTCACTGATGTATGTCGTGGTTGGATTTACATTTTCTATCTGAAGCAGTTGCAGATTCACGGACATTTGAGAGAATAAGTTTGTTCCTATTGCAATCATTTGTTTTGTTTTGGTTCCTCTCAAAGCAGCGATATTACCCGCTCCCACTAGGGCTCATCAACAAATGAACGTGGTGTAGTTTTCTTGCCGTTCCGTAGCAAGTATGTCAATAAAATTATATATTCTAACTCCTGCCTATTTTGCACTACTACTTAAGCAACCGCGGCTTATCTTGGTGTAGTGCTTTTGGTGGAGCGACTCAAGCGAATCAACGAAACATTTTCAACCACTCAGCCAAGTCATGGCGATGTCTATTCGAGAAAATAGTCCTCAGTCGATGCTGACATGGTTAGGTGGTGGTAAAGTTGAGCCTATTCGTTTGGTCAATTTAAATGTTTGAGGCTTGATTAATCGCTATATAGAATTCTCTAACTTAACAAGCACCTCTTCCAGTTGCGACAATCTACTCTCTATCGTGTTTATCATTTTTCCAACACATGACTGTATACTCTTGAGATGGCCACTTATATTTGAATTTCTACAGGCATGGCAGAAATAACACATATTTGGATAGTCATTATCGTTCACAAGCCATAAACCCTCATCAGTTAAATTCTCATCACATGACACGTGCTGGTGGAATGTGTTGAGAATGTTCATGTTCTACATCTTTTTGAATGACTAAACATTCCGATTCAGAGGAACAATCAATCCCGCAGCGATGACAACGATAGTCAGAACTCGGTTGTATTGCATCAGTTTCACGCCGGCCGCGTGATCTGCGGCCAAGCAGCAGCCAAGATCTGTATCTGCCCGCAGACGACGCTGTACACAATGCCTTTAGTGCGAGCGGTCAAGAGCAAGTTCTTCTCAATTCGCTGGGTCAATGCCAAGAGCCTTCATATCTCTTTTGCAAACGTTTTTGTACCTCAAGTGCAGTCTGCCTAATGATCGACTTCTTAATTGCATCTCTCCATAGAGTAGATCTTTCGGAATATGACCATTTTCCATTCTGTAGACATGACCATGCGGCGCTGTCGCAATAGTGTGAACATTCTCTGTCAACAAGCTTTTGAAAGCACTTAAGCATTAGTCACTCTGTAAATCCACGATATGTTCAAGATACGACGGATGCTTCGTAGACGGAAAGCGTTCATCTTCCGTCTTACGTGGGTGGTCCAGGTTTCACTGTCGTACAGTAAAGCATTTAGTACCCGCATAAAGCACATTTAACTGGAACAGTATCAACGCTTACCGGATCTAAACACGTGATTCAGAGGTCACAACGATTCAGTGTCGCCGTCACATGGATGCTTCTCACGGGTGGATCGATTTTTCTCATTGTCTGGGCAGTGGATCTCGTGACACGTTAGCACATGTTTGTGGGTTGCTTAGGACTTGTCGGCTGATCGATAACGGGTTTTTGTCCATTGAGAGATTTGATTGTGTTCGATGGCGATATTTCGGCATTGAACAATTAATCTGCGATAACCCGTGAACCACATTAGATAAAACACGAAATGAGGTACCGAAACGTGAAGTTCAATGTCGTTGGATAGCTTGTTCTAGGAAAAACTTTGTGCGCGTGAACAAATTGTTTTTTTGCGTCAAACTGGTAACTTCGTTGTAAGTCGATTTGCACGATCGAAAATGATGAAATCCGATAGTTATTGTCGAGTGGTACACGGAATTTTTTGAATGGTACAAATCCGTGCAGATGCAACGAATATATGTTCAAAATTTTCAGAGTAACGAAAAAAACGTCCGCACAGTAGCGTGTTCTGCAAAAAGGGTTTTCAGTGTTTTTCGTCAATCGGTACATAACAATACGAGTTTGCGAGTTTGCTATACAAACTACTCACTTAATTGTTCGAGCAAACACTGGCAAGCGGAGTGATTCCTACGGATTGTAAACGCGAAATAATTTCTCCAATTTACAAAGGTGAAAATCACCCCGATGTTCTCAATTACCGACCCGTTACTCTATTACCAGTGATTTCAAAATTAATTAAGCGATTCATTGTTCAGGTTCTAATGAAACATTTAGAGAATATTCAGTTGCTTTCGAGGAACCAGCATAGACGCAGACGAAATTATTCCTGTTTGACTAATTTACTGGTAACGCTAGATGATTGGACAAAATCGGTAAATAAAGGATAAGAAATACACGCGTGCTTCTTAGATACATCAAAAGCATTCGATCGTGTTGACCATTCCCTATTACTGCAGAAACGTGAAAGGATTGGTATCACTGGAAAGTTGTTGAATTTGCTGAAAGACTACCTAACAAATCTCACTAACCAGGTACGTGTTAATGGTGCATTATCCAAACCAATTGCAGCAACTAGCGGAGTTCCCCAAGGTTCAGTCCTTGGTCCGATACTCTTTCTGGTTCATGTGGATGAAGTACCGGAATTGCTCGAGGCAACATTTCGATATTTGCGGACGACATAAATATTTATAGTCCAGAAGACTGTCTTCTATTACAAAAGGATCTTGATACGCTTCACAGCTGGTCGTTAAAGAACAAACTGCCGTTTAACTTCAACAAATGCAGGATCATGAATGTGGGGAATCGAGTAGAGTTCATATATCACATAGGTTCACAAGTCCTTGAAAAATGCAGTGGGGAAAAAGAATTGGGTGTTTGGATATGCTCCAGTTTAAAACATCACATCAAAATAACAGTGCCTTTCAAAAAGCATCACGTGTTCTAAATCTACTCAAACGGGTATTTGGGAAATTTTCGCTCAAGATATTCCCAAGGATCATGAATACATACATGAGACCAGTCATGGAATACGGTGTGCAGTCATGGTCTCCGTGGCTCAAGAGGGATGTGAAACTTATGCAGCAAATCTATCACAGCTCAACAAAACTAGTTCTCAGCATCTAAAACAAAACATATAAAGAAAGGATAGCTCAACTGAATCTGTTAGATTTTCCCTATCGACGAACCAGAGGAGACCTTATGTTGCTTTACAAAGCATTCCATACCTCGACCGAACCTAACAGGATTTATTCACGCTAAGGGATACGAGACATTGTCAGACCCATGAATATTTGCTGGTCGTATCCCATTCTCGCCTGAACTGTAGAAGGTAGTTTTACTCTCTCCGTGTCTGTTTTACTCGGAACAGTTTACCTTCAACCGTTGCTCACGCCACTAGCTTGCATGACTTTAAAACGAAATTAGACGAATTTTTATTGCATTATTCATTTCCGAAACACTTATACACTGTTTAATCTATTTTCTTATATTGTTTATACAATTAAATTTCAATTTTTACCATCCTATGGTTGTTGTTAAGCTTGTTGCTTTTTAGACCATTAATAACCTCGAATTACCTTGAAAAAATTAATTTCGGTAAAATCAACCATTTGTTTCATAAAATATTAAAATATTTTCGCTTGATAATGAGCTAAAGAAGCCTTCAATGAAAGGCTTAATTTTGTAGCCAAATAATCATTGACTTTTACGCAAAAACTGATTTCGGGTTTGTTTATTGCAGGAAGACTTTTTCCGTTAAGCCTGTAACAATGGGAGAGTGGTATTTTGTTTCAAATTTTAAGTAACTGTTAATGGGATTCCTCCACTAAACCACGATGTTGCTTATGATTGCATAATTATTTGTTAGATGGTGGGAACGCTCATAGCTAATCCATCTAATATCAGCGTGTCCAGGTCTCATCGTACACTTGTCCTTCCATAGACACTAGTTTATAAGTAAGAATAATATCTCACATAATTCTCCTTTGGTTATTGTCAGAGATATTTACTGCGGAATACTCCAGTGTACAGCACATTGCGGAGCCCCATTAATAACTTTGTCGTCCTTTGATAAATTTCATTTAAGAGGGCAATAACTTCTCGCGGCCTATGAGGTCCAGCCTTCACCACATGCTTTATCGTCGATTGAAGATATTGGTTAATTATACGTGGCAACACGAGCATTGAAAATTTTCCAAATATTCTCCGTAATTTGAACTCGGATAAAATCTTCTAGGGATTTTTACAACTCCATCGGTATACCATTCGATTTTCAAAAATGCAAATTGGTGCTATTGCAATGAATTTATTGTGAGTGGAGGAGTGAAGCCAGAATTATTAAATTCAGGTCACTCGATGTCAAGACACGTTAACTGCTGTTTAAACATTAATCATGTCAGCTCCCTCGTTCAAGAGATACATCCATTGTGTCGCTATTCATCCTGCACAAAGCTACTCGCGTTCCCACTGGAAACTCAAAACTGAATTGGCAGAGCAGCTATCATTTTTCCCGATTGAATACTTGTCATGGGGTAGCTGCAAGCTGACTGTAAAGACAACGATGATGGTATACAGCACATGCATACTATATACTTTATGTATGGCAGTGAATCCTGAAGCACCAAAGCAAGCTGAATGCTTTCCATGTACAAAGCATCCGTCGTATCTTGAACATATCGTGGATGGGCAAATTGAATGATGCTGAATTGATTTCAAAAGCTGGTCTACAGTGCATTCTCACCCTATTGAGACAGCGCCCATTGCAGTGGCTTGGCCACGTCTATACAATGGAAAATGGCCGTAATCCTGATTTGCAATCTGGTAGTCGACCATTGGGTAGACCGTACTTGTGGTACAAAGACGTTTGAGAAAGAGATATGTAAGCTCTTGGAATTGACCGCACGAGCTGGAAAGAGCTTGCACTTGACCGCTCAAATTAGAGGCATTGTGTAAAGCGTCGCATGCAAGCTAGGGATGAGCAGATACAGCTCTTGGCTGCTGAACGCAGATCACGCCACCGGTATGTAATTCACGGCCATCGACCGAGATCTGTTTATTTCTGAAAGCGCTGCGGTGAGAGATAATTTCTCCCGAACCGGACTGTTTAGTCATTCGTAAAGATTTGGAACAAAAAAATCATACAACCGAAGGTTGATATCAAAAACGTTTTTGTTCTATCTTGTAAACATCCTTTGAGTTTAACGCTTCCATTTGTTTGATTCATTGTCTACTTCACCGAAATACTGTTAGTACCGATTTGTTGGAATGGAGCTTGGTCCATTTCTGGATTGAGGATTGTTTCAGGTGTAGTTTAAGCTTCTTTGTAAAATATATGGTTCGCGTAGTTAATGCCTGAATTTTGCGCTTCATGACACGCATTCAATTTGCAAAACATCCACGTTCCTTTAAGCCATGCTCTTTTTCACACTGTGACCTGAGACTATTCATAATGGAATACATTTTCACAGCTCTTGCTAAATCCTGCATGAATTGCATATAGAAAAAAATCATGGAGTGTTGTCAAGCAATTGACGGCTATGATTACTCACTATTGAAGATAACAGTAATTGAACAGTTATATTTAACTTGACGCTATCTGGGAATTAGCAGATTTTGGTAAAGTTTGCACATTTTACAAGCGTTGGCCTCAAAGTTCAAAAGATCGTTTCGGCGTGAGTGCTTTAGGGGATAATCTCTCAATTCCAAAAATGCTCTAATGAAGCTCGTCTTACATAATTTCTGACAATCAAGTTCAGCTACTGGTCTGCACGCGCGGTTTTGTGTGACCCGGCGGAAGTGCTTATTCTGACAGGAGAAAGGTCGAAGGCAGTTGACTTTCAACTCAAAACCATTTTGCTTCGGGCTCCGCTGCCGTGTGGCTACATTCAAACATGGAGGAGTCTCCCGGAGTCAACTTCGAGGAAATATCCGTACCAGGATTCCTAAAGTTATTATTGTTCAAGCGTATCAGTCTCTCTGTTATATGGATAAAATGTTGTTGTAGAGCGGAAGCACTTGCTTCATGGACAACAGCTTTTTCTGCGAATTGAAATGCTCCGGCATTCATTTCAACGCACCCAGGGAGAAGACACTCCCTTCTGCTTCTATGGATAATAACTGCAGATACCGTCTGAAAGTCACATTAAGCACTGCGCCTGAGGCAGCTTCCAACGTGGGAGAGATTATTAGTTTCAGATTCCGCCTCAAGCTGGAGAGCCCCCAGTCAATAGGGTTCTGCTTCGCCATGGACTGCTATCCTCATAAGGTGCATGGGGATTATGAATTGATTGACAATCAGACTGTATTTTTCCGAACCAGCGAACCGAAATAATAATCAACACAGATCAACTCTGAAAATGGAAACCTGGAAAATCTGTTTCATGCTCGATGTATTTCATGAAGAAGACTCGCATATCAGAGGCGTAAGAAAGCAGCTGCCCCGCAAGTGGTCGTGGTTACCAGACATTGATAAACTAACGTAGTGATCTCACGTTGATATTCAAAATCCTGCATACTGAAAACCATCCACTTAAACACTTGCTAAATCCCAATGGCCTTACTCGAATACGAACACATTCAAAGGCTTTAGGAATTCCGCATTTTCGTTTGGATACTGTAGTAATTTCTTCTCGGTAAGAATTTGTTTCACTTGGAACGATTTGCCTGAAGAAATCACACGCTCAGAATCTGTTGAGGTTTTCGCTTCCAAACTCAATGAGTTTATAACGAACCATGCGGTATGTGACTGTCCCTATTAAAGTCTGAGATATTTTCATATAATATATATATATATATATATATATATATATATATAAATATATAAATATAGATATATGCAATCTATATACCTTGTCATCCTATGGTTATTATTAAGCTCACTGCTTTTTCTACTATAAAAATTTATGAGTTCTGAGTTCTAACAGAAAGAGATTACACAAATTTGAAAAGGAAGCGATTCTGATGAGCATCGACTGCACAGGGTTTAGTTTGCAAATCGGGGCAGTACACTAGAAGCAGTATAAGCAGGAATTTGAACTTTAAATCTGAAGTGCAGTAGTGTTACCATCACGTTAATCTACGTGTATGCACCGAAACGCTTTGTGACACCTGCTTAAAAGACGGTTTTTATTATATCCAATCAACAATACTCTGAAATGGGCCAATAAAAACGTAGTAATGGTATTGTGTGTATTCAATGCCAGAGTTTGTGCAGATTTAGAGTCTTGGCAAAACTGTCTCAGAAAGTTCGGGATAGGTAGAGCCGATGAAAATGAACAACACATTTTAGAACTGTGCACACAGTTCAGTCACTGCGTCAACTTCTTTCAAACAAAACCACAGCATAAACTCTTTTGGAAACATCCCCGCTATGAGCATTTGCATCAGCTTCATCTTAGTCCCGTCGAGCTTACTAATACAGGAAGCGTACTTCTCATCACATCATATCGAATCTCAGACTGCGACACTGATGATTCACAGGTTTCTACAAAACAGAAAATTCCCTAGACAAAATTTTACCACGTCAAGTTGTCTGATTAGCCAAGGATAAACATCACTTGCATATGCTAGCTTAATCCAGTTGTGCGATTTGCAAAAGACTTCACGAACGTGTTCAGCAAAACAACATCTGGATTGACTTCAGAACATAGTGAATAGCTAAAACGCTGCATATGCCGAGTTTCACATCCCACTTACGTTCCAAACAAAGCTCGAACGATCGACTGGTCAACATTCTTGAAGTTCATATGAAAACTTACGACTCCTAACGGCAGATAGAAATATGGATCAACAGACTGCAAGACTATGTATAAATGACTATTGGACTAAAATTATCCTCAGTATCTAAAAGTCTACTGATTCCGAAAATTTTCACCGTACGTCGAATTGGATCAAGAGAGCCATTGGTCCAAACAAACTTAAAATGTCCTCCAATAAGTCCGCATCTGCCAATCCGATTGTCGACAAAACTAAGCGGATGGAAAAATGGGTAGAGCACTTCCGTCACTCTACAATAGCGAGAACAAGGTTTAACCGCATGCACTTGAAACTGTGTAGCTGTTGCCAAATGTTGAGCATCTAGATACTCCAGCTATGCTTCATGAGCACAATGAAGCAATCAAAAGTATTACCTATGATTGCTCGCTAGATTCCGGCGATCAGTTGGTCTGGAATTTTGCCTACTGGTGTCGAGCAGATCGAACAATTAATATAAAAAGTAAATCATCAGGAATATGCGCCTGTCTGAACTGTTGGTATTAATAGGTGCCTTCTTACCTGGCTAAGAGCTTACCTTCCTGATCGCAACGAAACTGCACGTATCCATGGTGTGGTTTCTGGGGATATCGAAAACACTAGCGGTGTCCCACATGGTTCGGTACTTGGACCGGTTCTCCTCTCGATTTACATCAGCGACCTTCTGAAACTTGTCACAGCCAAAATGGTTTTCTTTGCAGATAATGTTAAACTTTGGATGCGAATCACGTCAAGCGTGGACTGTTGCGCTCACAAAGCGGATTGGATATATTGACCATGGTTGTACATCGCTATCGCATGAATTTTCATGTTCTACAGCTTTTTGCATGGCTAAAAAGTCCGATTCGGGTGAACGCTTATGTATAGACTTGTAAACGATAGAACGTATATTAAACTAGGAGTCTTTGCCCTAAAACATCGTCCGGCTTGATAAAATCCATTAATCAGACCGCTGACCTGTTAACAGACGTTTATGCCGCAGCCTGATCAGCAACCAATCGTTCGACTTGACCGATCGACCTTGAGTGAAGTATTAATTAATCCGATGGTGGTAGCGCAGCGCTCACGAAAATGAAACGTAAAGAAAGCCCCAAGACTATACGGGATAACTCCAAACCTGCTAAAATCCTGTCATTCCCAGCTATCTGAACCTCTATCTTGCATGTTTAATAATTTGCTCCACGTAGTGCCAAAAGACTGGAGAGTGGGACAAATAATACCCATTTACAAATGTGGTTAATGTTCTGAAGTTGAAATTCACAGGCCGGAGACATTGCTGTCTTCATTATCAAGCGAATAATAACCGCAGAAATAATGCGATATCTGGAAACGAACCAAGTTTTTGCAGTTGCCCAACATGGATTTCGCAGAAATCGCTTTTGTTTAACAAATTATCTGAGAAGCTTAGACGATTGGACGAGGATTGTAGATGCGGAGGGCTGTATTCATGCGCGCTACCTGGACATTTCTAATGCCTTCGACAGAGTTCATCATAATTTACTCTTGAACAAGCTAAAGAAACACGGTATTGTTGAATGACTATACGGATTGATAAGAGATTACTTCAGCAACAGACACATCCGAGTTCGTGTGGATCGTCTATTATCGAAGAACATCGATGCCACTAGCGGTGTTCCACAAGGCTCAGTTCTTATGCCAATACTGTTTCTAGTCTATATGAACGATATGCCAATAACAAATTATAGTAAGATGGTTTTGTTTGCTGACGATATAAAATTATGGATGCGAATCTGAAATGCTGACGATTGTATATTGTTGCAAAACGATTTGAATGCTTTGTACAAATGGTCATCCGAAAATGAACTGTCAGATCGGGCTTGACCTTGGCTTTTCCTATCAATACAAGCTCGGCGACAGAAACCTGGAAAACACCGGAAAAGAAAATCACCTGGGTGTCTGGATTTGCGGTAGTTTGAAAAATGGTCTAGAATACGAAACCGTTTACAAAAGCGCGTATCAGCTGCTCGACATCTTACGGCGGATATTTGGATTTTATTCCCCGGGGAGTTTTCATCTCATGATGAATAAATATATACACCCGGTTATATACTATGCCGCACAAGCCTGGACAACATGGCGCAAAAAGACATCTTACTTCTCGATCGCATATATCTGAGAGATTCTAAGCTGGTCATTGGACTCCAAATTACGCCATATGCCGAGCGGCTCAGACGATTGGAGCTGAGGACACTTACAAAAAGAAGGATGCAAAGTGATCTCATTCTCGTATACAAAATACTTAATACTGTTTCCTACCACCTGGACATATTATTCCACCCTCGAACTTCCTGCAACAGCCGTGTCCATGGTTGCAAGTTGGAAACACCACATTCCAAACGGAACTGCCGCAGGTATCTTCATTTAGTACGTGTGTGCTTTGTTTGGAATTCCATACCTGCCGATTTGATAGGCTCAAACAGTGGCGGGCGCTTCTTTGAAGCTTTCCACCGACAGAATTTCTGAACTCTCGATTGTCTTTTCAGCCATTCACAGTCCTGTGCAAACTGAACTGAACTACAACGACGTTTCAAGCTTCAAAAGGGCGGATGATGCAGCTAGAAAATTTCAGTTCGAGTACAAAGTCAACTCAGGTCCTGTTTTGCTTACGGATCGATCTCTGATTAATCGTCGGCCAAGAGATGAATCTACTGGAGAGGTATTAAGCATAGCTGAAAAAATACGCGTGCGAAACATGGGGCACAAATCCTAGAGATCAAAGCCACCCATGCTACAGGACAAACGCGCAAAGTGGCAAAAGCGTGATGAATCTAAACACGATGCCCTAAAATTGAAAAGTTCGTCTTTGTTTACTGATGATTTAGATGACGTAGCTGGAATAGTATATAGGCCTAAAACGCCAGATACTCGCAAGACATACGAATAAATTCTTCATTGCATTCGAGAAGCTCTTGGAGATCAATCACGAGAAATATTGTGTGGTTCAGCTGATGGAATCATTGCGACTTTTAATAACAGCCACTTAAAGGATAAAGAGCGTACTGAGTAGACGGAATCTTTGCCCGGTCCTCTGTGCAAAAAGATAACAGATTGGAAAGATGGAGAAACAATGGTGCCTGCAGCTGATAATATCGACGAAACCTATGGAGTTAATTTTCAGTTTGAGGAATCTGACCAAGAAGATGTCGAAGATGCCTTTGGCGAAATCAAGGAAGAAGTGGCTGAAGAGCTGGAGTTGGAGGAGGCGGTTGTTGAAATGCCGCTGCAATCTGGCGCAGATGATGAAATTTTAAAGCTACGTGACATAGATGCGTTCTGGCTGCAGTGCAACCCAGCTAAGCAATGTAAGGATCCAATGCTCGCACAGTACAAGGCTGAGGAGTGTCTAGGATTTCTCCAATCGGCTTTATATGATCGGGATTTAGAGAATCGCCTGTTGCGTACAATTGGATATAGCAAATTCGACTTCATCAAGTTATTGCGTGCCGATCGGATGATGGATCTGCACTGTTAACTTCTTGCGCAAGCTCAATCGGCACAGGATCGTAACCAAATTGAAGCACAAATGCGTGCAGATTTCCAATTAGCCAAAGTTCTGTATAAACCTCGTGAAACAGAAGATACTGCAGATATTATCAACGAAGAACGTCAACGAAAGTCCTCTCAACGTGCGAGTCGTCTACAGACAGAACTCGGAAACGAACCGGGCGAATTGGAAAGCATTCATGTAGTTGATACAGCAATGGTTGGAACTCCAAACATTTGGAGAACCTCACCTTTGTTCAAGCGGTCATTTAATGGCTAACAAACGTTGTCAACTCCGGATGGCTCATTCCGCAAACAGAAAAAGGGGTATGAAGAAGTTCACGTTCCTGCTCTTCGTTCCAAATCTCTGAAACCTGTCGAAACGCTTGTAAAATTAGGATGCCTACCTGCTTAAGCTCAAGCGGCTTTCGAGAATTGCAAAACACTAAATGTGACCCAGAGTAAATTTTATCGTAAAGCTTTGGAATTTGACGATAATTTGCTGCTCTGCTTCCGCACTGCCGCAGGAAAAACGAATGTTGCCGTTTTATGCATTTTGCATAAATTGGGAAAATTCATTAACACAGATGGTACGATCAACAAAGAGGAATTCAAGGTTATTTGCATAGCTCCAATGCGTTCGCTTGTGCAAGAAATTTTCGGGAGCTTCAATCGGCGGTTCAGCAGTTACAGCATCAAAGTGGATGAGCTAACTAGCGACCATCAACTCACTCGCGAGGAGATTCAGGAAACTCAAATCATTGTTTGTACTCCAGAAAAAATGGGATGTCGTTAATCGGCGTGGGGATGATCAACGCTGCTTCATTACTCTTGTGCGATTAATCATTATTGATGAGATTCACCTTTTGCATGATGACCGAGGTCCTATTCTGGAAGCAATTGTGGCTCGGACTGTAAATGACGAAATTTTTGTATACAATTCCTACTTATTTTTTGTTTGAACAATTGGATTCTTCTTAATTCTCAACAATTTTATCTCACATTGTTTTTGTGTACACATTTTCCTTATGCACTTGTATACCCCGTTTTGTTTTACTGAAGTAATTTATATTGCTTGGCTGCCATTAAAATTCCACATCTTTTGCTCGTGGTATTTGCAGAAAACGGAGACGATTGTTCACCATTGTATTGGTAATTTTATTCCTTTGCATTTATCATTTGGCAGTCTATCTTGTCAGCATTGGCTGAATTTATTGTTGTCATTTGGAAACTTTGAGCATTTTTGGATCACATCATTTGTACAACCTGGTACAGTTGAGGTTTGTCTATTGTTATTGTCTATTAATATTGTCAATAGAACCGTAGAAAACTCGAATTATTGTTTTGAATTGTCGAACTAAGAAACGGATGGACTACGCGTTAAAGAGCGACTTTAGTCGTTACACGGACTGTCCGTGCAGTCGAGGCTGGTGCGGATTCAGGTGACGCCGGGTAGTAATACCAAGATTAGTGAGGGTGAAAGCGTTCGTCTAGTCGGCCTGAGCGCAACGTTGCCAAACTATGAAAATGTTGCTACCGTTTTGCTAGTTGATCGTGAGAGTGGATTATTTCATTTTGATAACAGTTACCATCCTGTTTCCTTGGAACAACACTACATCGTTCTCACGGAAAAGAAAGCAGTAAAGCGCTATCAAGTTATGAACGACATTGTTCAGACAAAAGTAATGGAGAATGCTGGCTGCAATGAAGTTCGTATATTCGTTCATAGCAGAAAAGAGACGGGAAAAACTGCCCGTATATTACGGGATCTATGTATCCAACGCGATACCCTCAGATTATTCATGAAGGATAAAAATACATCGGCGGTCGTCTTACGGCAGAACAGTTTAAGAATACGGAATTAAAGGACTCGCTACCCTATGGTTTTGGTTTTCACCACGCTGGAATGAGTCGTGTGGATAGAACTTTGGTCGAAGACTTGTTTGGCGATCATCATATCCGAGCGCTAGTCTTAACCGCCACGCTCGCATGGGGTGACAATCTACCCGCTTACACTGTGATCATCAAATGCACACAAATTTACAATCCCGATAAAGGGCGTTAGACTGAGTTGGTCCTTTTGATGTCATGAGAATGATGGGTCGTGCTGGTCGTCCCCAATACGACACCAAGGGCGAAGGTATCTTGATCACCAATCACACCGAATTGCAATTCGACTTGAGTCTGATGGAACAACAGCTACCGATCGAAAACCAGTTGATTTCCAGACTTCCAGACTTGTTGAATGCCGAAATCGTACTCGGAACTATATCGACAGTCCGCGAAGCCGTTGTCTGGCTAAGTTATACTTATTTGTACATTCGAATGATCCATGGCTCGAGCCTTTATGGTGTTCCCGAAGGGAGCACCGAGTCTGATCCTTGGCTTGAGCAGTAACGTCATGATTTGATCCACACTGCTACTGTGGAATTAGATCGATGTCAACTAATCCGTTACGATCGCCGTGTTGGTAGTCTTCAGGCGACAGAATTGGGGTGAATCGCTTCCCATTATTATTTGACACATACCACCGTGTTGTCGTACAATAAACTTCTCCGGTTTGGTTTAGGCGAAATAGAACTTTTCCGTGTGTTTGGTGCAAGTTCGGAATACCGTTACATGACAGTTCGTCAAGAAGAGCGTTTTGAGTTGGCCAAGTTGATGGAACGTGTGCCTATTCCAATCAAGGAATCGGCCGAAGAGCTATCAGCTAAAGTGAACTGTTTGCTACAGGCTGATACATCCGGTCTGGAATCGGAAGGTTTTTCCTTGGTGTTCGATATGGTTCATATCACACAATCAGCAAGCTGTTTGATTCGTGCAATTTTTGATATTGTTCTTCATAGAGGCTGGGCTGAACTAGCGGAAAAAAACTTCCCGATGAAGTCATTCGTGAACTGGAGAAAAAAATCAATTCCCTCTGACTGTTAGTACGACATGAATTATCATAAATTAGGAGAACTTGTGAGTATGCCGAAACTTGGAAAGCCACTGCACAAATATTTGCACCAACTGCCACGTTTAGAAATGAGCGTTCATGTTCAACCCATAACAAGTTTTGCGTTGCGCGTTGAACTCACGCTGACAGTGTCCTCGAAAATTGCTAAATCTCAACACGAAAAATCTCCCGGAGCTGACGAAATTACCCCGCAGATCCTCAAAAACTGTGCTTCTACTTTGTGTACGACCCTGACCTACTTGTTTAATCTCTCTTTAACCCAAAGTTTCGTTCCATGTGATTGGAAGAATGGCATCATTACCCCAATCTACAAAGGAGGAAACCGTTCCGAAGTATCCAACTATAGACCAGTAACACTACTACCGGTGATATCTAAAGTAATGGAGCGCCTCGTTGCAAAGAGCGTCACAAAACATCTGGAAGACAATTGCTTGCTCGCAGTCGAACAACACGGCTTCAGAAAAAGACACTCTTGCCTTTCAAACCTTCTGCTCTCCCTCGATGACTGGACACAAGCTGTAGATAAAGGTCTCACCATACACGCGTGTTATCTTGATATGTCCAAAGCATTCGATCGTGTCAACCACAGTCTGTTACTACAAAAAATGAAGCAACATGGCATCAAGTGTTCATTACTAGCCTGGTTTGAGGATTATCTCCGCGACCGTGTCATTCGAGTAAGGGTTGACGGTGCTTTATCACGACCCATTGCAGTAACGATTGGGGTGCCGCAGGGATCAGTGCTTGGACCAATTCTTTTCCTGATCTATGTAAACGACTTACCGAAACTTGTTCGCAGCAAAATCTTGTTATTTGCGGATGACATCAAGCTGTGGACACAAGTACGCACAACTGAAGATTGCAGACAGCTTCAGCTGGACCTTGATGCCTTACAGAACTGGTCAGTTAGAAATGAACTACCTTTCAATGTCAGCAAATGCAAGGTATTGACTGTTGGAAGATATTTTGAGTTCTCTTACAGCCTTGGTTCCCATATTCTTGAAAGCACTGACAAGGAGAAGGACTTGGGTGTGTGGGTGAGCAGCACATTGAAACCGTCGCATAACGCCACAGCTGTCTATGAAAAGACGTCGCGAGTACTACTACTGCTAAAACGCGTGTTCGGGAGTTTCACGAAGCAAACCGTTCATCGAATAATTAATACGTACTTGAGGCCAACCATGGAGTATGCGGTTCAGGCTTGGTCACCCTGGCTACAGAATGACATCAGCCTCTTGCAGAGAATATATCATCGGACCACCAAGCTCGTACGCGGTTTGAAGCACAAACAATACGAAGATCGTATTGCAAGTCTCAATCTATTCGACTTTCGCTACCGCTGTCTTAGAGGTGATTTGATACGTATGTTCAATATACTGCATACCCCCAACCATCCCCTAAATCAACTATTCACGCGACTACCACGCAGAACCAGCCGGAGTCACGACTATACAGTACATTTTCCTGACTCGAGACTAAACTGTCGAAGGTACTTTTATTCTGTACGTGTATGCTTTACCTGGAACTGCCTACCTTGTAATGTTGCACATTCACCCAACTTGGATATATTTAAATCGAATTTGGACAATTTCATGTTGACCAATCCAAACATTGAAACAATATATTCTGCATCATAAAGCTTTGAACCAATGCATCCAAGTAAACTATACATATTTACCCTAGCAAACCGGTTGAAAACAATTTCTGCTCTATGTATTTTCACGTGATTCCTGAACTAATCAGTAGGAAAACAAACCCCGTTTTACTACCTATGTTATTTGTAATTCGCATATTATTCTGTGGTTTTTGTAAAGCTATGTGCTTTTTGGACCATTAAATTGAATTGAATTGAAATTGAATTGAA
>JACCGJ010012623.1:0-18659 GCA_013407085.1 Atriophallophorus winterbourni
CAAAATCTAATTTCATGCCTATAAGATGCACGATACGAAATAACTCAATCCTTCTAAACAATAACGCAATTCAAATGATTGACAGCACGCGTGATTAAGGATTTCGATATTCTTCATCACTCACTTTAAACGAACACATACGCCACCTTATTACTAAAGCCAGACAAAGTATGAATACTATACACAGATCTATAATTGAGCCTCATTGTAAACTAAAAATGTATAAATTATTCACCATTCCTATCTTTGACTATTGTAACTTAATATATACTAATATAAATAAATCCGATAGCATGGTTTTAGAAAAGATGCAACGTACTTTCTCAAAATCAAATATATGCTATACCAACAAACAATCCTATAGAGAAAGATGTATACAACTGAAACTCGATCCTCTATGGTTTCGCAGACTTAAGCATAACCTTATCTTATTCTTTGAAATACTGTCAACGGATAATATGGAAATACGTTCGAATATTCATATACGGCATGATTTTAAATATAGCTTGAAAAGCAGTGAAAAAACTATTAAGTTACCAAGGTTTCGTACTAAAGTGAGAAACAGATTCATTTTGACTAAATATGCTAAACTGTGGAATCTTCTTCCAAAATATATGAGACTCAGTTCCTCTTTAAATGAATTCAAATCACAACTAGCTTCATTTCTCATCATTGAAAAAATTCGCAATCTTCTCAATGTAAATGTTAAACATGATGATTTATATAATAATGGCATTCCTGGTTATTGATATTAAATAAACGTTCGAAACAACATTTTCTCGCTTCTGAGTTTTTTCTCCACAGCAAAATTCTCAATCCGCACCAAAATGAAACTGGCCCCAGACCTCAAACTAGTGGAATAAATCACCTTCACCTAGCGGACAAGAAAACGGCTCATGGTGAGGAAAGATCAATCTATTTACAACAATCAAAATGAAAAAGTTTGGAACATCAACAAAAGAGATTCTTCGCGCATCTTTGATGGATCTTATCCATTGATCACCATTGTTGCCGAAAACATTCTAGACCACTCCTTGCAACAGCTGTGTTTTCGTACTATATCAGATCACGTACCGATTACCTGGAAACAACTTTAAATACCGTAACCTTTATATTTAATGAACCCTAAATTCCGCTGAAACAAATGACCCTGAACAAATTGTTTTTGCAAATGTACATACTATAATCTGATTGTACAAAGCTTTTGGAAATTATTGATCATGTTTAACATGCCTTGGATTTCCAAGAATAAAATTTATTCATTTATCTAATCTCTAACATCTGTTTCCTTAATCATATCTATCTAGGCCTGAGCAACCTGACAGCATCTTCGCTCACGTGCAGTCTCTGACTTTACGGAACTTTGCCTGGGTCAGGCTTGGTATTTCATACATACATACATACCTACCTACCTACCTACATACATACATACATACATACATACATACATACATACATACATACATACATACATACATACATACATACATACATACATACATACATACATACATACATAGAATGACATCGGACTTAACAACTGAATCCTGTGCAGCAACCTTTTTATCAATTTTATATGGCTTGGTAGGCCTAAGAGATTTGCTCAGCGTAATTTAATTACATTTAACCATTTGTACTGCGTGGCTTGCAGTGGTATTTTCACGCACCACTTCGGCAAATGATCTATTCAAACTAACCTTAGAACCTTTGCTGTATTGCCGAGGAAAATGCTTCATAGCATCACAACGGCACTCACGTCATCTCTGTTGGAGCCAACGGTGAGTAACAAACCTTATAGCGCTCGGGATGTATCCCTGAACACTTGCAAGTATTACACTCGATACCATTCAATACTCTTCTGGAACAAAAATGTTTTAGGCATTTTGGGATACGGAACATCTGTTCACACGCCTAAACGGCAGAACATGTTTCGCAAAACTTGATCTGTCGGATGCACAGAACTACTGACCATTAATTCGCACAAAGGACTCTTTCGGTACAATCGTCGAATTTTGGTGTGAAATCAGCTTGGGACATATTTCAACAGATTATGGATACAATGCCGACCGCTTTGTCTGGTACTGTATCTTACCCAGATGACATAATCATGTGTGGATCGAACAGTAACGAGCTTATGGATCGCACATCTTGTGTTCTCAAGCGTTTCCCGACTACGGACTTCATATTCGTAACGGCGAATGTGAATTCTTTTTGACTTCTATAAAATACCTCCGTTTCATTTTCGGTGTACATGGTCGCCGTTTCGATCCAGATAACGTTGGTGCTATCCGCAGTAGGCCTCCTTTACATAATATAAACGATCTGCGATTTTTTTTTGAGACTCATCAGTCATTATAGTGCATTTTAACGTGAGATGCATCGTCTACGCGAACCCCTCAACCAACTTTCAAAAAAAGACGTACTATGGTTTTCGTCAAATGTTTGTCAAGCAGCTTCACTCGGATTTGCTCCAAACGTACTTCAACTCATCAATTGAAATTGTTTCCACCAACGATGCTTCAAGCCACGGTATAGGTAAAGTCATTTTTCATGTTTTTCCGGATGGAAGTAAAAAGGCTATCATTCATGCTATCAGATCACTTACACCTGCAGAGGTCAATTACAGACAAATTGAGAAAGAAGCTTCGGCAATAATTTTGCTATTAAAGATTCCGCAAAAGGCATTACGGATATCATTTCACTCTTGCGACATATCACACAACACTTTTGAGCGTGTTCGGTTCCAAAAAGGGTATACCGGTTGACACAGCCATTGGACTAAAACGATGGGCCAATATCCTGTTCGGAAATGATTTTTCAATCAAATATAAATCGACCAAGTATTTCGGACATGCAGATGCTCTATCCAGACTCATAAACTCACACCACTTATCAAATAAAGATGCAGTTATCGCTTCATTCACTCTTCACTCAGAAGTCAGCAGTCTGCTCAGTACATCAGTCAGTGCGTTTCCAAGTATTTCAACCATGCTTCGTGAAGCTACTGCCCATGATCCACTACTTTAACGAGTACTCGAACATATCTGTACCAAGTGCCGTCACAGTGTCCTTATGTCTGAATCATGCTTTTTACCAACGCCGTTGTTCTTTGTTAGAAGTCAATGGTTGTATATTGATTCTAAATCGCGTGGTCGTGCCCGCCAATCGCAGCGACAAGTGTTGGTTCAGTTTCACAACGGACATCCAGCTATAAATCGCATAAAGGCACTAGCACGAAGTTATGGTTATTGGCTTGGATTGGATCAGCAGATTTCAGATTTGGTGCGCAATTGTTCTAAGTGTCAATTGCCAGACAAATCTTTTCCCAAATGAGATTTCTTTTCTTGGCCTCCCCTCCAATCCCCCTGGTCAAATCTGCATACCGAATTAGCTGGACCAATAGATGTTCAACAGTACTTAGTCCTTGCCGATGGCTACTGCAAATGGCCCGAAATATATCCTATGGACTGAACAACATCTGAAGCCACCATCATGAAACTCTGTCATGTTTTCAGTCGTTTCGACGTTCCAGACATTTGATGTCAGATAACGGTACTGCTCTCACCTCCGTGATTTTTGCCGTGTTCTGTCAACTCAACAACATACAACACATCCGTTCACCGCTTTATCACACGCAATCCAACAGGCAGCGGAACGTTTCGTTGACACATTCAAGAAAGCCATTTCTAAACTCAGATGACAGGAAACCCTATTAGAAATCATAGAGAATTCTTGATTAACTACAGATCCACTGCAAACATAAACGTCTCAAATAACTCTTATCTAGCGGAAGCTTCAATGAACAGATAGTTAAGTTTGCAATTTGATGCAATATACCCAGTTGCACAAAACTATCACAAGGAACACTGCTATGCTAGAATGATTCAATTGTCGTCACAACGCAAAATGCGAGTTTTCACCTGGTTAAGTCGTACTTTTAATAAATTATCGTAGAGATGTTTAGAAAGGGACACAAACTCGTATTATGCGCCGTTCCGCTAATATAACTTACGACGTCGATATTTAGTCTTGAGTCTGAGTGTGGCATGCCAATCAATTATTATCCTTGAATGAGCATAAAACGAACAGTCCTAGAGACAATTCCCACTTGAGATTCTCTTCTAGTGTGGACCAGTTCTCGACACGGTACCTTTTGTATGAATCGCTTCAGACTCATTTGTTTGACATTGGATGACCAATGTATTTCACGGCATTGTTCCGGAAAACCACTTTCAGGTTTTATCTTCAGAGCAAACTCTCTCAATCGGTCTAGAATCAATTCCAAGTTTGATAAATGTTTCTCTAGCGTACAACCGTGAATAATGACGGTATTCACATATACTAAGCATTTCTCTGGAATATACCCTGAAGAGTTTTGCGCATAAATCTCTGGAATGTAGGTGGAGCATTGAAAAGTTATGGTATGCTATGAAAGCACAAGCCTGACTCAGGCAAAGTGCCGCATAGTCACAGACTGCACGTGGGCTAGGTTATTGCCAGGTTTCCCAGGCCTAGACAGATATGAGGAAAGAAAAACAGAAAAAAATATCAGGAAATGGTAGTGAGACTCTAGCCTGTTTCTGCATGCAGATCACTACCTCTGGCCAATTAATTTAGCACGGTGGTAGCCGCACAGCATAGTGAACTGCACGATTGCACATCCGTGCAACAATTAAAAAGGACAAATGACATGGTAGTAAACTCGTACAAACCATCAGGTACAATAAATTCGGTCAATGCTGTATCGTTAGGGTCAACTTCTATTTGAAAGTAACCGGATGTTAGATCGATTGTAGTAAACAATGCTGCACCAGATAGAAAATTGATTGTTTCGTCAATTCAAGGTAAAGGATAAAAGTCCCTTCTAGATACCTCGTTAAGTTTGCGATAATCGACAAACAAACGCCAGCTATCATTTTTATTTTTAACCAACAAAACAGGGAATCCCAAAGGGAGTTTGGTGGAACGATTATCAATCATATAATTTATCATTTCCTTGAGCTCGCTCTACATGTGAACCCGGTATACGTCTGCAGGGTTGCCGTATTGGATGGTCACTCCCAGTGTCAATTAAATGATGTGAGGCTAAGGTGCGTCCTCATGGATCATTTTTCATACAAACACGTCAATGTTTTTATCGAGAATACATTTTATCAAGGCTGATACGGTATGATCGAGGCCCTCTCAAATTTGCCAAAACAACTCACTTTGTTTATTTTCAGACGTTGTTGTTGTCACACATTATACTTCTGATTTACCACCCTCAATATTCCAAGGCATGCACAAATGGTCTACTCACAGGCAATCGTGCCCAAAGCCAACCATCGTGTTTGTGATATTTGGAAAGTCGGTACCTAGTATCAGATGGCATTGAAGACACGACACAAAACTGCTGTTTCACGGTTTGTTCATCCTACGTGCCAGATTTTGTTAGTGTGATTTCCATCTTAAGATGACTGCCATTAACACCTAGCAAACTTTTCGAAGTATGGTAAGGTTTTGCATTCTCGACATGGGCCTCGATATCCTTACGTATCAGGCAACACACAGAACACAAATCAATAAAGCAATACCAATTCTGTACTCCTTTTGGTGTACTAATGACTGAAAGCCGCATGTTAAAAATATCGTTCAAATTTAGGGCAATTAATAAATAAGCAGGGTGTTTAAATATAATCCGGTGTACGAAATTGTTCTTTCTTTGTGTTCAAAAACGATCGGTGAGGTCAGATCCTTTGCATAAAGAAGATTGGCGAGATGCGCAAACACGATCATTTTCATCGCTTATACCAAATGAAAATGCGCGAGAAAATCTTTCACAGTTTTCTGCTATTTGGTCGATAAACTCGGCAATCTTCTCGCTTGTTCTAATTTGGCAGAAAGCCTGAATAGAAATTTGCTATGCTTTCCATCAAATTCTCCAAGATTTTGTGCTTTCGTGATTCGGTAGAATTATCAGGGAAGGCTGATGCTGCCATATAGCGTCATTGAGCGATATATTCAAATACTGGTTCACCCACATTTTGTCTCCTTTCATGAAATCTAGAATAACAGACAACAGTTGTCTGAATTCTAGAAATATGACTGCGTAATAAGACGAATAGTTCATTCAATTTTTCAGGTATTTCGAAGTCTGCAATACGAACAAATGCATCACAGGAAAGGACGCTTAGGACGACGCCTGAACGTTCAATCTCCTGGAAGTATTTCAAATATCTTCTAGTCTGGATATACTAAATTCGATGATAATCTCGAAAAGAATATATATCTGGTAGGGCATGCGTGGTTTTTCAGATCCGAGAACGAAAATAGTTCAATAGTTCAATAGTTTTTATTACGGTATATGAAGTTAGAAGCTTGTACGTACCGCTGGGTAGATTGAGCGGTAGATCGAAAAAGAAAAAAAACAAATGTTTCAGGTTTCAAGGCCTCATAGCGGGTTACATTTGCGTTTAACCTGATTCATCAATGGATTTTTGGGGCATTTGGACAGGTAGGGCATCAACTCGGGGCACAAGTACCCACCACATCCTTCTAGCAAACGCTTTCCCTATAAAAACCACACGTGTCCAGTGATAGTAATAATATATATATTCTTGGACATCCAAGGCATGCAATACATGATCAGTTTATCAAAATTTGATCAGCAAAAGTAAATAGTACAGTGCAAGTGACCGAAGTGAGTGGGATTTTTAAACCTTTTTTCCGCCTAATAAGGGAAATGAATATACAGTAGGTAAGAAAAAATTTTTAATGTTCAATAAAAATGAAATTTTATTTAATATCTGTCAAGATTTACGAAGGCAAGGATGCAAGAAACAAATGGAGAACAGAAATGGAAGGTAATTATGAAAAAAGTGCGAATTGTAATAATGTTGTCATAAAAAATTGATAAAAAGATTACATATGCATAAATTCATGTTTTTACGGAAAGGTTGATTAAGAAGATTAAAAAGGGAACATAAATCCATCGGAATAAGAAAATTTAAGAAATGTGGAAGATGAGAGAGGTTGTGGCTAATAGCAGGAAGTAGGCAGTAGAGTGCTGTGCTCCGATACTCTTGAAGAATTGTCGACGAAACGAACCAAAATTTGTTCACCAGCCGGATTTCCGTTATCTGCAGGAGAATGAATCGCATACGGAACAAATCTCGGGCGGATAGATTTAGAGCCAATTACAGTGATGGTTCATTAATCGAAGACACTGGAATATAATGAAAGATTTTCTCTTCACCAGCACGGTGAGAGGTCATCGAAGTAGAATAGTACATCATTTAAGAAATAATAATGTACATTAAAAAACAGTGTCTTTTTAGTTTTTTACGTTTTTTTTTCATTTTTTGGTAGATTTTTAATATTTTGCACGTTGAGATAAAAAATGAGACATTTCTAGCCTCACGAGAAATGAAAAAAGTTATGTAGGAATTATTCCCAATTGATATAATTCCTCAATAATTCCAAAAGTAAGTTTATTTCCATAAACGTTTTCCATCATGATGCCGTGTGTCGTTTTGTTTAAATCAACTGAACACACACTTGCGCTTCCTACAGCGTGAACGTCTGATAACTTGCCTGATGCCGAACCACTAGTTAATTGTTTCAGATTACTGACCCAGAATATTTCTTCCCTTTTCGGTAATTCACTGCTTGTTCCATCTACGACGAGCAATTATCCCGCTGAAGAAATAACACGGGTCAAATACATTGTTAGCAATAATCCGAGTGGACCACACAAGGATTTCGTAAGTCTGTTGTTGACATAGTGTATTTTTCTCTTGCATAAATATAATTATATATATTTATACATAATTTCATACGCCTATAATAATTCACAACACTTATAACCATTCTCATTAACGTAACGCTCGGCTTATCCGCTACAAACTGGTGAGCCCGTTTTTAAATTTTTTTTCCCTTCATTCTGTATTCATTATGTCGTCCGGCGACGAAGCCGCCATTAACTCTAATGTCAGATTGCCCCCTTTCGGGATGTCAAACCCGAGTGTGGTTTGTTTTGGTCGAAGCTCAGTTCGAGAGCTATCGTATCAAATCACAAGACATGAAGTTCGCTAAGGTCACCGCCAACCTTCCTACGGAGGTTGCATCCGAAGTGATCGACGTCTTGGATCCGAAACCATTAGATCATCCCTACGACAAACTGAAGGCTGCCATTCTACAACGCTTCGGCACGTCCAACGCAGCTCGCATGCAACAACTTCTCCAGATAACGGAGTTGGGCGATCGAAAACCTTCGCAACTGTTGCGGCATATGCCCACGCTCGCAGGCGGCAACAATGTCAGTGACACTGTGCTAATGCACTTTTGGATCAAGTGCCTGCCTGCTCACACGAGGTCTTTCGTATCCATACAAGAAAGCGAAGCATCATTGGAGAAATTGGCACTCGCCGCCGAAAAGGTACACGAGTGTCAAACAAGCAATGCCCAAGTACATGTGGTGACCGAAGACACGCCACAAGCCCCAACGGACCAACGTTTCGCTCGAATCGAGGACGCAATCGAACGTCTTACACTGTCAATACAGACGACGTATCAACAGCGTAAACCTCAACAGCAAAAACGTCGTCCCCAAAACAACCGCGCAAACGCTTCGCGCCAGGCTGCCAACATAGGTTTCTGCAAGTACCATAAACAGTTTGGTGCTGACGCCAGGCACTGTGTGCAGCCCTGTTCTTTCCCCAACGCCAGTCAAGCTAAGGCGGGAAAAGAGCAGGCCAGCCAGTAATCGCGACGTCTGCAGCTGGCCACACCGTAAGTCGCCTATTCTACATTGATGATTCTCCAACAGGTCTACGTTTCCTAATTGACACAGGAGCGGAAGTGAGTGTCATCCCACGTCATAGTGCAAGCACCCGCATGGACCCAACTGGCGTCAATCTACAAGCGGCTAACGGCACACGCATCAAAACGTATGGCCAGCGTCTCCTTCTGCCAAACCTTGGTTTGGGCAGAAATCTCCCATGGACATTTATCGTCGCCGACGTTCGTCAGTCGATCATCGGAGCCGACCTTTTAACAGAGTTCGGGCTAGTAGTCGACGTTCAGCGCAAACAACTGTTAGACAACAAATCAGCAGTACGCGCCACAGGAAAAGCGACATCGAGCAATTCGATCGGACTGAAACTCGCTCTACCAGACGACAAGTTTGCAATGCTGCTTCAAGACTACCCGGCTATCAGCCAGCCATCGCGCTGCACGCCAGACATCCAACATGGGATCGCACACCACATCCTCACGACCGGCCCGCCGACGAACGCAAGACCGCGACGATTGTCCCCTGACAAGCTCACCGCTGCCAAAGCGGAGTTCGAGCAACTGCTACAACTGGGGATAATTAGACCCTCTAATAGCCCATGGTCATCGCCTCTACATATGGTTTTAAAAAAATCAGGCGACTGGAGACCATGTGGTGACTACAGAGGCCTCAACAAGCTCACAGTGCCTGACAGGTATCCCATACCTCACATCCAGGATTTCTCCCTGAGCGCCTGCGGCAAGAAGATTTTTTCCAAAATCGATCTTGTGCGCGCCTATCATCAAATCCCAGTAGCAGACGTCGACGTTCCGAAGACTGCTGTCACTACACCTTTCGGTCTCTACGAATTCCTTCGCATGCCGTTTGGACTCAGAAACGCCGCTCAAACTTTCCAGCGCTTCATCGATCAAGTCATGCGAGGTCTACCATTCACCTTCACGTACATCGATGATATTCTTGTCGCTAGTGAAAGCCACGAGCAGCATATGGATCACCTTCGACTGGTTTTTAACGTCTTCAGGAATACAACGTCGTAATCAACCCGGCCAAATGCCAATTCGGCCGACCAGCCCTAGAAATCCTTGGACACACAATCGATTCTCGTGGAATCACTGCCATTCCGCAGAAAATCTCAGCGATTGAAGACTACCCAACTCCAACGTCTCTTCGCCAGCTACGTCGATTCCTTGGATTCATTAACTTCTACGGCAGATTCATACCAAACTGCGCGGACAAATGCAGACCGTTAACTGATCTTTTGCGGGGAAATCCAAAGAAGTTCAACATGACAACGGAAGCTATCGCTGCGTTCCAATCAGTCAAAGCATCCCTCAGCACACTCACTTCGCTGGCTCATCTCTCCACGTACAGCAGAGTGAAGCTTGTGCTCAAAACGAACGCTTCTAAAGTGGCTGTCGGTGCCGTTCTACAACAAGTCATTGACAACGAGTGCGCACCACTCTCGTTCTTTTCAGGAAAGCTGCAACCGGCTCAAACCAGGTATTCTACCTTCAGCCAAGAACTACTTGCGATGTACCTCGCAGTTAAGCACTTTCGACACATCCTAGAAGGACGTCAATTCACCATCTACACGGCCACAAGCCCTCGATTCACGCCTTCAGCGCTGCCGCTGACCGCTACTTGCCTCGGGAAACTCGCTACTTGGACTACCTCGCGCAGTTCTCCACTGACGTAAGGTACATCGAGGGACCCATCAACGTCGAGGCAGATGCTCTATCACGTGCATCTATTTCCCAGATCGCGAAGATTGATTTAGAGGAAATCGCCGCCCTGCAAGAGGACGACCCGAAATTTTAAAAAATCACTTCCGAAGCTTCACTGCAGTTTGCTCTCTTACCAGTGCCAGGCAGTCGAGTACGTATCCATTGTGAAACATCGACAGGTAATCCACGTACCTTTGTACCAAAGGATTACAGACGACGGATTTCCGAGCACCTGCACGGAATACCCCACCCGAGCAAACGTGCAACCACTAAACTCATCACAGACCGCTATGTTTGGCATGGCATGCGGAACGACATTCGTTGTTGGGCAAAACAGTGTCTTGCATGTCAACGTAGTAAGGTAGATCGCCATACCCGCTCTATCCCTGGAAAATTCCCACATCCAGATGGACGCTTTCGGCATGTACATATCGAACTGTTCGGACCATTACCCTCATCCCGTGGGTGCACTCATCTTTTGACGTGCATCGATAGATTCACACGCTGGCACCAAACGTGCCCACTAGTGAATACATCTGCGAAAACCGTAGCTCGCACCTTCGTCTCTGGTTGCTTAGCGAACTACGGTATCCTGTCCCAGATCACAACAGACCGCGGAGCACAGTTCACGTCCCACCTCTTCGCAGTACTGAATCGTCTCCTGGGATGCAAACATTTTCGGACGACGGCTAACCATCCAGCCGCGAACGGCCTCGTTGAACGATTTCATCGTCAATCGAAGGCTGCGCTCGTCGCCACCGAATCCAGCGCATCCTGGGTTGACAAACTGCCACTGGTTCTGCTCGGCATCCGCAATACCGCAAAAGAGGATATCGGCTGCACATCAGCCGATATGGTTTACGAAACAACTCGGCGACTTCCCGCCGAACTGCTGACCGACCCCACACCCCTGACAGCGATTGAAACAGCTCCGTATGTCTTCCGGCTCCGAGCCTTCATGCGAGAAATACGTGCTCCGCCTACCCGTGTAACTTCTCGTACAAGTCACGTCGATAATTATCTTCTGTCCTGCCCGTACGTATTCACGGGGGTAGACCATGTAAAACGGCGCTTTGAAGCACCATACGACGGCCCATTCAAAGTCATCTCCCGCAGTGCCAAATACTTCGTCAACGAACGCAACGGCCGCCCGGATTCAGTCAGCATCGACCGATTAAAGCCCGCGTACATGGAATCGAATACAGACCCAGGACCCCCTACGACTGTGACTATCCCTTCACAGCCAGTCCCCTTTGTTTCTTTTCCCTCGTCTCCCTTTTTATCGACTCCAGATACGCAGCCGATTGCGCGAGGACTTGAGCATTTCACCCTAATCCACGCCAGCAACACAACTCATGATGTAAACCCCGCTGCATTCACGGACAGCGGTGACAACCAACGACACGGACACCCCGCGCACACGCACTGGCCGTACCGTGGCAAGATCACGTCGGTACACACCGTAGATCGATGTCGAGCATAGCTGAACAGCCACCGCTCTCAGCAAACGCAAAGCCTCCCAACTCTCAACAGTGGTATCATGTCGATGAGCCCGCCATTCAGCATTTCGCAAATCAACCACTTTTGTGTTCGGCTTATTCGCTTAAATGTATATCCATTTATTGGAACCTTTGGAACAAAATAAGAATGCATTTTAACGTCAAATTTCAGTTCGTTTATCATCCACTACCACTGATCGTGCACGTTGTCGGAATTAAGACCAGGGTCTGTGGCGTTCCTAAGAGTAGTTTGAAGTTGTGAAAAGTCAATTTTTCTTAACACCCTTTTGATATCACTTGTTCTGATTGCCTGGCAAATATAACCAGACGTTATAACAAAGTGCTCAATGAGTCCTAATGAAGCTACATAAGTGAAACTTTTAACCACGTGCTCTTCATTTGTCAGTATCTAGTCCAAGAAATACGGCGTGCCAGTACCACGAAATCGGGTATTGTTGAAAATATGGTTGTAGAGTGGAATTTCGTCCAGCAACTGTTGTCATAAAGCATTTAATTAGTTTTTTGGATGAACTGAATTTTCCTTAAAGTACGGCAGATTGAAGTCTCTGATCAGTAGTAGTCTGTCGTGGTATCTCGTATCCACTAAGTGTATATTTGCAAGTAATACTGATTTGTAGGCTTCGTTGGCTGAAGTCGAACGGTAAGTCACACCCACTATTTCCCCCCCTGCTGATACATTCAGCAAACACCATTATGCTTCTTGCAGTTGTAAGTCTCCATCAGTGATCACTTGGCAGAGCAATCTCGGAATGTGGTAAAGCGCAACACCATCTCCTCGAGTCATGCGATCGCGACGAAGTAGAGACATACCATCAATGATAAATTCATTGTATGAATCCGCAGAAGTACCACCGAGCATTCAGTCTGCCGGTTGCATGCGAAGACGAACGTTGATTACATTGAAGGCAAATGTTTTAGGTGGGAGGCGGGTCTTCGGGTCTGCCAACTACAGAGATACCACCAAACATTTGATCGTCGAGTCGCTGTCATTGGTCGCGCAGGTACACGGTTCGGGTAGCCAGGTAGAGGAGACCCCTGCAGTTCAGTGTTCGTGTATCTACTTGCTTTTCAGATTTTGAGGAATTTTGGTCAGCGGTGTATGAATCCGCGTCGATGTCTTGAAAATTCCTCTTTCGGTCCAGCAAGATCAAACGAACTAGAGACATTTGTCCCCACCCTACACCCGTGTTTCTTATCAAGTTTTTTGTGTCATGATTTTCCAGTGATTTTTTTTGTTTGTTCTTCAAATTGAAAATAACATTCAAACTTAATGTTAAATCTGTGAGAGTTTTCTTTCCCGAACATTGTTCCTTTGTTTAACTGCACTTCGGCTTGTGCACATTTTGATTTGTCTGTTACCCGTGTTTGCCGTTATTGGAAAACGGTAATTTTTTGTGCTCTCAACTGAGCTGTTCGACTTCCGTTTATTGGACGTGTTGGGTTTGCATTGAAACCTGTATTCGATTACCGTTGAGGTTTGTTATATTTTGCTTTTTAATCGACTTTGTCAATATAGTACAGCGTAAATTGACGTATTGTTCTGATTTGGGATCGATTCGTAAACGCTCGTCACTCCCGGTAAAAGATTATCGTGGCTCGTAGCAGGCAACTAGTTTCCGTGACAGAAACTATTCCCCAGTGACGATTTGGTCGCTACAGTACTCAACGTTGGAATTCGATTTGGACCGTATTTGTCTCAATTGGAGAAAATACAGTACTGAACGTCAAATTTGTGGACGCAATACAGTACTCAACGTCGAATTCGCTGACGTCAATATGCCTGTTACCCGAAGTTTTGTCGCAAAGATCAAATCTTCCCAACAGTTGGTCGATAATGGAACGGAGGACACCGCAGGTGAGCGCAATCATTGTTCTGTTGTGGGCTCTCGTGGTAGCTTAAGGGGTTCAACGATAGATTCAAATATCCTTGTTCGTAGGGCTGAAATGCGCCTTGAACTCCTAGAACTGTCGCACGAAACAATCAAAATGAAGCACAAACTGGAAGTGCTTGAGGCTGCACAGGAGGTTAAAATGGCTAAGATTGCTGCTTCGGCAAGTTATCTTGCGCATAGTGAGCATCAAAAGGAAAAAGTAGCTGACTACCCTCGTTTGGAGGTAGAAGATTCTGTCCGTAATAAAAATCCCGGCAGTGTACCAAAATCTGACCTTCCGAAGATAAAATTGATATCTTTTGATGGTTCAGCTAGCACCTACGGGGAATTTTGTCGTCAGTTCGAGACCTATGTGGAGTCTAGAATTCTTGATGACAGACAGAGGTTCCTATGCTTGCTAAATTATTGCCGAGGTATAGCAAAAGAATCTATTGAAGAGTGTGTCATGCTGCCACCTGAACGTGCGTATAAGCGGGCGAGATCAATCCTTAAGGACCTCTTCGGGCTATCGCATACAATAGCAAAGCCTGTGAGTCTCGTCAATTGTCAGGAAATTGTTCCTTTTGGTGTAATGTTAAAGGATATTAACCTTTGTGTTGTCGATGAAGATCAGGAAGCTGAGTTACCTGACACTGAATTAGCTCAGTCGGATTTTGTGACTGAATTTTCCGACACTAATTCGGATCAGATGGTGACTAAGCCTGGCCCACCTGACACCAAATCAGCTCAAATAAAAAGTAGGCCTGGTTCACATGACACTGAATCAGCCTTAATTGGGGCGACGTATGGTCAGCACGACAATCCGTATGATTGGCGTAAACCTTTCGGTCGTATACCTGATGAACCATTTATGTTTGGGAACTCGGATACAATATTTTGTAATTAAGACTTGTTTAGATGGCGCAAAATGTCGCTGTTGGAGGATGCAATACATGAGGATCTTTCTGGTAGTATGTCATTTATGAGCTTATTGTAGGGCGCTGGCAGAACCGGAGGACGTGGTGGGTCTTTGTCTAGCAAACATTTTCCCTATAAAAAGCCACAGGTGTCCAGTGATGGTGATGCGACCTGACGTGTGTGACTCGCCACTAAATAAAGTCACTTGCTTTATTCTACTTTCAAAAGCTGGTCTACAGAGCATGTTCAGCCTACTACGACAGCACCTCCTGCGGTGACTTGATCATGTCTACAGGATGGAAAATGGTCGTATTCCGAAAGATCTACTCTATGGTCGACCATTGGCCACTTGCGGTACAAAGACGTTTGAAAAAGATATGTGAAAGTTCATGTCATTGACCCCGCGAGCTGGGAAGAACTTGCTCTTAACCGCTCACATCGGAGGCATTGTGTAAAGCGTCGTCTGCAAGTTGGGGAGGAGCAGATAATTCCTGGCTGTTGAATGCATATCACGCCGCCTTCGTGCAACTTATGTCCAACGACCGCGTTCTGCCTATCGTTGCAAGCGCTGTGGGAGAGATTGTTTCTCCCGAAACGGACTGTTTAGTCATTCGAAAATCTGTGGGTGAGGAAAATTAATGAGATTGTGATGTACATCCATGGTCGACATCGACTGAAGGAGACACAACAGTTGTCACAACTTCCAGATGCTTGAATCAAGTCATACTTTGTCTAGATTACAAGTTCGGATAAACCTGACGTACCCGTCTTCATGATGAATTCAACATCTCCAAGTAGTAGTATTTAACCAACCACTAGTCCTATATATCAACAGATAGCTACTCGGTAATGCGGTGCTTGTTGCTTTATCTCACTATTTGCATCAACAAAGAACTTTTACAGGCACGGATGTGCAATCGTGCAGCATCTCTGTGCTGTACGGCTAACATCTTGCTAAATTGTTTTTCCACCGGTAGTGAGCTGCATGCAGAAACACTCTGGAGTCTCACTACCATTACTTTCTTTTTACTTTTTATTTTTGTCATATCTGTCTAGGGGAAGGAAAACCCTTATCTCAAACCTCCACTGCCTTGTGGCTACATCCGTTCATGGAAAAGGCTTCAGGAGTCAACCTCGAGGAAAAATCCGGAGCCGGAGTCCCGTTAGGCAGTCCGAAGTTTATTCAACCTCGTCCTGCCAGCTCCTGCGACGTCATCGTTGTCCAAACGTATCAGCCTAGCTGTTCCTTTGGTTCCAGTGGTGCCGTGGAGAGGGATCACTTGCTGCATGGGCAACAGCTAGTTCTCCATATTGAACTGCCCTGGCGTACATCACAACGCACAAATGGAGAGGACACTCCATTCCGCTTCTACGGAAAATAACACGGGAAGCAGCAGATATCGGTTAAAAGCTATGGCTCGACTGGCGTAGAGCTAAGCGCCTGGGGCTGCTTTCGACGGTGGGAGAGACTTCCAGGTCTCATTGGACGGCTACCGCCCGCCTCAAGCTGGGCAGCCCCCCAGTCAATAAGGTGCCGTCTCGCCACGGTCTGCTATCCTCATTGGGTGCATGGGGATTAGGAATCAACCGACAAGCAGACTGTATTTTTCCGCACCAGCGAATCGAAATACCAAACAACAAATGTCAGTTCTGAAACTTGGAACCTGGAACGTCCGGTCCATGCTTCCAGGATTTCATGACGACGTCTCGAATATCACAGGCGTTAGAAAGTCCGCCGTGATTAACAACGAGCTAAAGAGGCTGAATGTCGACGTGGCTGCCCTACAAGAGACGCGCTTACCAGACACTGGTAAGCTAACAGAAAGTGATTACACCTTCTTTTGGAAAGGAAGAGGTTCCGATGAGCCTCGACTGCATGGAGTTGGGTTTGCCGTGCGAAACGACATATTAAAAGCAACAGAACCGAGCAGCAGCGGGAGCGAACGGATTTGGACCCTAAATCTGAGGTGCATTACTGGTACCATTACGTTGGTCAATGTTTATGCACCGACGCTTTCTGCGACGCCTGCTGAAAAAGACGCGTTTTATCATAACCTCACAGCCGCCCTGAAAAACGTACCACAGAAAAACTGTTTAGTGGTATTGGGTGATTTCAATGCCAGAGTTGGTGCAGATTACGAGTCTTGGCAAAACTGTCTCGGAAGGTTCGGCTTAGGTAAAACCAATGAAAATGGGCAACGCCTTTTAGAATTGTGCACACAGTTCAATCTTTGTGTCAGTAACACTTTCTTTCAAACAAAACCACAGCATAAAGTCTCTTGGAAGCATCCTCGCTCTAAGCATTGGCATCAGCTTGATCTTATTCTTATTAAGCGTACTAATATAGGAAGCGTGCTCATCACTAGATCATATCAAAGCTCAGACTGCGACACTGATCATTCACTGGTCTGTGCAAAACTGAAGCTCCCACACACGAGATTTCACCGCACCAAATTGTCTGCTAAGCCTAGGATAGACGTCACTCGCATGTGCGAACCTAATCTAACTGCGAGATTCGCAAAAGCCTTCACGGACGAGTTCAACAAGACAACCCCACTTGAATCGGCTTCAGAAAACTGGGAATTGATAAAAAGCTGCATATGCCGAGTCGCACTTTCCACGTTCGGTCCGAAGAAAGCTCGAACTAGCGACTGGTTCGAAGCAAACGCTTCTGAGATGACTGCTGTGCTGGATGAGAAACGCTCAGCATTCTTGAGGTTCAAAGGTATGCCAACAGATGAAAACTTACGTCTTCTAATAGCAGCTAGAAATAAGGTCCAACAGACTGCAAGGCGTTGTGCAAACGACTATTGGACTGAAGTTAGCCTCAATATCCAAAAAGCTGCGGATACCGGAAATTTTCACGGTATGTATGATGGGATCAAGAGAGCCATTGGCCCAAACAAACTTAAAACGGCTCCCATTAATTCTTTATCTGGTAAGCCGATTGTCGACAAAACTCAACAGATGGAAAGATGGGTAGAGCACTTCTCCTCCCTCTACTCTAGGGACAGTACGGTTCTACCGCATGCACTTGAAAATGTCGAACGGTTGCCGACCATTGAATATCTAGATACCCCTCCTACACTTGATGAGCTCTAAAAGGCAATCGACCGCTTAGCGAATGGGAATGCCCCTGGTGACGACGGAATTCCACCTGAGCTCATTAAATGCGGTAGAGCAGCATTATTACAGCCTCTTCACCATTTGCTTCTTCAGTGCTGGCAGGAGGGGGGTGTCCCACAAGAGATGCGAGACACAAAGATCATCACGCTATTTAAGAATAATGGTGACAGAGGCGACTGCAACAATTACAGAGGAATCTCCCTTCTGAATGTTGTAGGCAAATTGTTTGCTAAAGTCTTACATATCCGGCTGCAAATTTTAGCTGATAGAATTTAACCACTCCTAATTCAATGTGGCTTCCGCAAGGAAGATCAACCGTTACTGATCTGCTCCCGGAGACAACTTCAAGTGTCTGAACAGCGTAATGCCCTTATACGCATGTTTTTTGATGATTCACTACGGCATTCGACTACGTCAGCAGGGAGGGTCTTTTCAAAATGCTTGATCTGATAGGCTGCCCCCCAAGGCTGCTCAGACTCGTTATTTCGTTCCACTCACTCATGAAAGGCTCAGTCCATTTTACCGGTTGCAGTTCAGAAGCATTTGAAATTCGCCGAGGCGTCAAACATGGGTGTGTTCTTGCTCCCACGCTGTTCAGTATTTTCTTTTCTCTGCTTCTGAAGCACGCTTTTAGGACGAGAACAGAAGGCCTCACCATACGCACCGCGAAGTGATGGCAAGCTTTTTCACCTGAACCTGTTGAAGAGCACAAACCAAAGTACGGGAT
>JACCGJ010012625.1:0-20199 GCA_013407085.1 Atriophallophorus winterbourni
TAATCATGGAACAAAACCAAGAGTAATAAGGTTGATTGAGTCTCACGACCATTCAACGTTTAAGGTCTGGTAACCTGACAGTATCTCAGCCCACGTGCAGTCTATGAGTGTGCGGCAATTTGCCTGGATCAGGTTTGTGCTTTCCTGTTGTGTGAACTAGGAATGCAGGAATGCCCGTGCAACTAGAGAACGTACAGGGCGAAATAAAGAGATTTGCAAGTCGGACAATCTGTTTCGTAGCTGCTGCCACTCATCAAGCACGGGTATCCGTGACCTGACATTCAAACGTCGTTATGACTTTATGCTAAACCAAATGTTTTTTTGTAAAATCGCGGAACAATCCTCATTTGCAACTAGAAATTTAGCTTAATGTGGGAGTGAGGCTAAGTCCCACTGTGGTTTTACATTTGAGAGAAAACGTTCAACCCGAATACCCAAGTTAGTCTGGTATGAAATGAGTATCAGGAATCATCATCATCATCGTCCTAATGGACAGCATTACACCGGCATCAAGTACCCAGTGCTTAACTTTCGTACAAGCAGGATAGGATAAACGTCCTACAGATATGAGAATGTACAGAACGATAAACACAGACAGCACTGGAATAAGGTACCTTACACGAACGCGGTATAAGACACCACCACATCAGCTTCCTCTCGGCTTACACTGTCATGCATCTTAACAACAAGCTTTTCTCACCATTCCATTTGACAACAGACTGGATTAATCGAACACTTAAAGAAAATGACGACAACCATATCGCTAAGAGTAAAAAGACGCTGTGAATTCTAATCTCGCGGACCCAAACCAGGGGAATGGTCACTCCCAAATGAAACTGGTTTCGATGTCACGGTCTGGCCACATGTGATTGAACAGGTTGGTCGAACCAACCGTTATCCAACAGTGACTTATAAGTTCATACCTTGATCAAGACGGCAGAAAAATTGTAGCAAGTCAGTTTTGGATAAATGTAAAAGGAAGAATGATAAATTCAAGCAACGACAGAATGCCTATGCTACACTAGAGGGTATTATTATTATTACACAAGTCTTTACGGACGATGTGCCAACAAGTATACCATGAAGAAGGCACATGATGAAAGAAAGAAAAAAGGAAAAAAGGGGAATTTTTTGTCTGTCAGTTTACACATGCCGTTTTTGATCTTTTTTGTCTTTTTAGGAATAAGGGAGGGTCACTGATACACGGGAACACAAGCATGGCAGGATTCTCGCCACTGGTTCCTTTCTTTTGCCATCACACTGAGTGTTATCAGCGATATATCTTCACGGACTCTCGGACCCCACCCGTGTAAGCGCGATGTTCCCACGATGGCTAGTGGGGCTGTTAAACGCTTGAGGGTCTTCCGCCAGGTATTCCTTTGTCCGCCACGGCGACGTTTCCAATCAGGTCAGCGAGAGCAAAAAGAGCTAGGCGAGGAAGGCGTCGCTCATCCATACGGAGAACGTACCCCAGCCATCTCAGCTGGCACATGGATATATGATCGGAGAGTGGCTGGACATAGTTTCGGTTATGAATCCTCATAAGGACAAGCATTCGATCTAAAAATGGTACGACGGTTTGCGTATCTTCACAGCCAAATGAGAAACATTAGCCACCGATAACAGAAATCTCAATCGATAAATGGCGAACAGATCGGTTTTTCCAAACTGTCTGGTGGGTCATGTATCGGTCTACGATTCGCTAGTTTTTCGGTCTAGCCCGTGGTGGGTTTGCAGTGTACCGGCCCACATACAACAGTGAAGCCGGACGCCTTGAGTTCACGCGCTTATCAAAGAGGCATTGCACCACACAAATTCTGACGGGATGAACGTAAAGCGAGACTGGTGCTGGCCAGTTGGCACAAAGTTCCTGGTCAAAGTAACTGAGACGCACAACAAAATATGAAGTAAGCATAAAGTGGGCAGACAATTCGGAGATATGTGAAGCAGAGCAAGTGGTTCCAACCAAGAGACAGTAAATGTCAAACCCTCAAAATCTGCAAGATCGAACCCCGGGGTGGAAAGCAGTATTTAAGCAATGCGCGACTGAAATGTTTTCGAAACATGAAAGGATTTCGAAAAGGAGTGGCCACAATACGCAAAATCAGAGACTGTCAGGCTGCGAAGGCCTAGACAGATATGAGAAAGGAAACAACAATACATAGGTTCTATCTATGGTACCACTCCGCACATGACAGATCCGCGTGTCGACCAAAGTCGAGCCCATGTCACTTGCGAGCAGTCTGATAAATTCGAAGCTGCCAAATGAATACACACGAGTAAAGATGCATAGAAGTATTTAAAAAAGACAAACTTGTTGCAGTTCCGTCATTTTCACGCGTAGCAAGATTTCACGTTTCGGCGGGAGCAGCAAGCGGGTTTCGGACTTGGTGCGACGAAGCATGAACGGCCCGATGATGCAGTGTAGTTTGGAGATTAGCGAGCGCTCCAACTCCGCGGTCAACAGGCGATCACGACCCGCGGTGTTGCTCAACACCACGGGATCGAACCAATGCTGTGGGGGGGAATAACAAGCGAAAGATTTTGTGAATAAAAAGAATGAACACGCATCTCCGTCAAAGAGCAACTATCGAGTTCACTGCGATTAAAAGTACGGGGGCTAAATCTATAAAGCATCCAGTTTAGCACCCGTGTCTATCCAGCTGAAGACAGTGAGGATGGCGTTAAGAGTGGACCTTACAGTAGACGGTCTAGAAAGCATTGATGAGGGCACGAGGAATCGTTCGAAATGAGAAGGAAAATGATCGTATGCAGTGGGAGAGCGGCGTGCATAGAGTGGAGAAGCTGTCATATTATATGCTGTTTACTTTACTTTTGTACGACTATCTCCTCCTGGAGGATGAGTCGGCTTCAATGAAGATTCTTGGGAATTTTGGTACAAAGCGGCGTCACCAGCACCACTCGAGTCAGCTTCTAAAGCCTTTGCACAACCACGTGCGACCTGCATGGCAGCAGGGAGTTGCCAGAAAGAGGTGGTGTGCACCAACTAACCGTGTACCAGACTCTGCTCCAGATTTTTCCTCACGGTTTTCTCCCGAAGCGTTTACCGCGATCTTTTATCCCGCAAGGCAGCGGAGGTTTAAAATCAGGGTTTTCCTTCCCTTAGATGAAATGTCTTCCCAGGCTAACGAGCTTCATCTGCCCGAAGCAAGCTGGTTTTGAGGGGCCGGTCACTCGCCCTCGCCCCTTCTCCTGTTGGTAGAAGCAGTTCCGCCTGGCTCGGGAAGCCACTCGTTCAGGCTAGAAGCTGGACTTGGTTGTCAGAGGCTATTTGAGACGCGCGTCATATGGGAGCATTTTGTAAACAGTGGGAGCTTATCCCCACTGCTAGCCCCGGCCGACAAGCTTTGGAATTTATTATCTGCTGTTTGTTGTGACATTATTGAAATTAAAGAAATTTGGAGTTGAATCGAAGAACATTTTGATAAAAATGTGTACCGAACGGTGAGAGGAGACCTAGGCTTACTTGTGCTCGCGGCCGAGTTGATGCCATGAGGCATGGATAAATAACTTCAAGGAAAGCCTCAATAGCTCGTGGTATTGCTACTCTGAATCTGACACCAAAATAAATTGTCTGCGCTTGGGCTGGCACACTGATGGAGTGATGTGGCCTAGACAAAACGCATTACATGACGAAAATGAGGATGGATTGATACCTAGTTACAAAGCTGACGACAGGTCGTATTTTTTGTACAACAATATGTTTGCAGATGGCAAAAACAACGTTAAAGTCCCAATGAAACTTCGCACCAAGATTGGCGAAAATCTTCAATTTACCTCGAACATTTCCAAGGAGGTGAATATTTCAGGGAGAATAAAATGCAGCAAAGCCCACAGCTCCGAAATGCGGTTTTGCAAAGGCGTCCCCGTGACGAGCAGACGCAATCCGGAGTGGAACTTCCCCAGCCGGCGATACAAACGGCTAGCGGGATTCTTCAAACGTTGTCCCTCGTCGACAATTAAGGTCTGTTTAGATGTAACAGGAAAACAACGCGGTAAACAAAGTGAGAGTAATGTAGTATATAATTAAACCACAAGCTGGGTTCCAGGGAATGTACCGCGTAGTCATAGGCTGCACATGGGCCTAGATACTGTCAGGTTACCCACGACTAGACAGATGCAAGAAAAGGAAGATGGTTGCGTGTTTCAGAATGTTTCCGCATGTAGCTCACAACCGGTGACAAATAAATTTTACACAGTGCTACCTATACTTACTTTACTTTACTTTTGTGCGACTATCTCCTGCTGGAGGATGAGTTGTCTTTTTTGAAAAGTCTTGGGAATTTGGATACAAAGCGGCGTGCCCAACACCACTCGGCGTTTCTTCGAGTCAGCTTCTATAGCCTTTGCACAACCAAGTGAGACCTGCAACGCAGCAGGGAGTTGCTAGAAAGAGGTGGTGTGCGCCAACTAACCGTCTACGAGACTCTGCTCCAGATTTTTCCTCAGGGTTTTCTCCCGAAGCCTTTCCCGCGATCGGGTATCCCGCAAGGCAGCGAGGTTTAAAATTAGGGTTTCCCTTCTCCTAGATGAAATGCCCTCCCAGGCTAACGAGCTCCATCTACCCGAAGCAAACTGGTTTTCAGACGCCAGTCACTCGCCCTCGCCCCCTTCTCCTGTTGGTAGAAGCAGTTCCACCGGGATCGGGGAGCCACTCGTGCAGGCCAGAAGCTGGACTTGGTTGTCAGAGGCTATTTGAGGCGAGCTCCAAATGGGAGCATTTTATAGACAGTAGGAGCTTATCCCTACTGCCACCCCCTGCTATGACAACCTCGGGAACCTAGCTGTACACAGCTAGCTGGACAGAAAAACTGCACGATCGACTTCCATGCAAGTGCCAAGTGATATTTTTCAGAGATCAAAAAGTTCGATAGTATCAGATCCTCGGGTGTCAATAAAACTTCCACCAGCTACAAAGTTGAAATTACGTTAACGCCAAGTAACACAAGCATCAAAGTCACCAATCGTTTGCAAAGGCAGAACTGCTTCTACCAACAGGAGAAGGTGCAAAGGCGAGTGACTGGCGTCTGAAAACCAGCTTGCTTCGGGTAGATGGAGCTCGTTAGCCTGGGAGGGCATTTCATCTAAGGGAAGGGAAACCCTGATTTTAAACCTCTGCTGCCTTGAGGGATACTCGATCGCGAGAAAGGCTTCGGGAGAAAACCCTGAGGGAAAATCTGGAGCAGAGTCTCGTAGACGGTTAGTTGGTGCACACCACCTCTTTCTAGCAACACCCTGCTGCCTTGCAGGTCGCACTTGATTGAGCAAGGGCTAGAGAAGCTGACTCGAACAAACGCCGAGTGGTGCTGGGGACGCCGCTTTGTACCCGAATTCCCAAGAATCTTCAAAAAAGCCGACTCATTCTCCAGGAGGAGATAGTCACACAAAGCAAAAGCAAAGGTAACTCGTAAGCAACTGTTAATGCACATGTCAAAATAAAATATCAAATGTATACACAACATCGAAGCGAACACATACCTTGAATGGAACCCGTTTCAAAAACAACGAATCACGAATAGCAACTTCATAAGTGGTTAACACCACTGGATAAGCCCAGTAAAACTCCGATTCCGGTTTGACTGAGGAGGTAGAGGGTTCTGTTTGATGTGTGGTGGTTGAGTGTACGTCCTCGTGTTGCGACTGTCGTGATGGGTAGCACAGCGAAGAATCTCCACTTTGATCATGATTGGCATTACAACCAGCCAAAACTTCCGTGATTACGTCATCCAGATGTTTCAATGCCACCTCGTTACTTGTTTTGAACGACAGCACATTATTATCGCCGGGGTTTTCATCTATTGGAAAAACACTGCACGTTGAGGAAGTTGCTGTATCCATTCGGTCGGATAAGGAAGGGTTGTTTTCGATTTTTGATTCATTTAATGGTTGAATTTGTTGGCTTGACTCTGATAAAGGCAGGACGGAATGATCAGAGCGAGGTTCGGAGGTTGGATCTGAATCACTGACGATATGTACCTCCTCGGAACCAGAATTACGACCATCGTCCATTGGCTTGATGGAAGAATCTGCGGTGCAAACAGAATTCGACCGGATCGGTGTAGAGACAACATTTTCGATCACCATCGCATCACATGAGGATAATGCTTCGATAGCCACATCATCCGAGTGTGTCAGGACTAACCCGTTATTCGGGCCATTGTCTGAAGCGCTAGTGATTATCTCGCAGGCATTCGAATCAATAGTAGTGCATTCTTCAAGCACTTGATGAAGATGTGTTTCAGGAGAAACGTTAACCGAAGGATCGCTTGTAGTATGATCACAGGTAGCAATTGCGTCGGGATGAGAAAACAGTCGAGGTGGATTATCAATTGACTGATCCATTGGAACACCGTTAACCTCAGACGATGAGGATTCTCGTGTAGAATCATTGGCGCAAACTCGTTCGAAATCGTCAGCTTCGTGAACTTCAACGGTACAAGTAGGGGGGCTGATTCGCTGGTCTTCTTTCGGGACAAGTTCATGCAATCTCGACAACTCGGAGTGCGGCGATGGCAGGATGGGGGAGCACATTACGCTTGACGTTTCGCCTGCCTGACAGGCAAACGGATCGGCAGTAATGTGCGATGGTGCAACAGATGAGTGTGGAAACGAACCAGCACTTTCGGTAGTGGATAAATTGCAGTCATTTCGGGTTGAGTGACCGCATTGGGAAACGGTCTCGGTGAATGAATCTTGTTCAACGTTCCGCGTGCAAATTCGTACTCGCTTTCGTATCGATTTGCGAAGCCGCATTCGCTCGCTCAGTATGCCGTAGTAGATGACGCAAGGCAGCCGTGGGGTGAACGCAGCCAGCTGATCCGCCCAAACAGAAAGCACCGAAAGTGGGACCACAATCAAAAACGGACCAGCCACTCCAGCTTCGACCAGACTGGCTAACGAGGCGATCACCTGTGGGAAATGAAACACGAATGGTTCAATAATTGCTATGTACTGGATTCGAGAGAGAGTTCTTGCAGGTGATCAACTAGATGATACGAGAGACCAAGCCCATTGAGACAAAGAACAGGACAAGACACAGGATGGTTATGAAATGACCAAGCCGAGACTCAGGACACAGGTTCACCGGTTCTAGAACTGGACAGGGCCAGTGTTTATATAGAGAACAGAAAGGGGTGTGCGAAGTAAGCGGTAAAGTAGCCCGTGCAGAGTAAGACAACGCATGTTCGGATAAGGGCGTTGACGCGTAAGGTTACAAAGTGTCACAGCATGCATCCGCGATGTTCGGATAAGGACATTACCGAGGTCTCATGTGTCATGGGTGAGGTCGCCTCACCCAACAATAATCGGTCGTCAATTTTCGGCTGATGTAAACGTGCATAACCGAAAATTATGAATAAAATCAGTTATAGAATAACCGCGGTGCGTTAAAAGATATCTTGAACAGTGAAGTATGAGCACTAGTTCATAATCCGTACTAAGAAACACGGTAACCCCATCACGACAGCACAACACAGAATATGCTATAACGATAGCGGCGGGCAGTGGAGGTTCACGACCGATTTTCTACGATGAGACATAGAATTTAAGATGCAATCACGCATATGATCATTGACCTGGAATCACCTCAAGCTACATTTTTATCCCTCATCAGGCTAATGGGAACCATGGAACTGTTGCTTGGTTTCCTTAACACTGATAATATGATTTCACACATTGGACAAAGGGCTACGCTGTTTTCAGATGTATTTCGTCGTTGTTATCATCATCATCATCATTATTATTATTATTATGGACTCTATTGCATCAGTTGCAAGTACCGAGTGCCCTTTTAAATCGAAGTTGAGCACATCTCCTGCATCAGAACGTGGACCTTGCGATCAAAAGTCATACTTCTTGTATCACAAATGAACCGACCGAGGCGATCACATGCAAAATGAAGAGCAGCGGCAAATTCTGTGTTTTATCACCAATCACAAGTAACGTATGAAGAGGATAACACAAACGATGCGTAAAACGATATGGCACTAACAGCTGAGTTGGGAAACGCTTAAAGAGGGGCCGAGAGTTTCGGTTAGTGATACACCATACAATCGGCATCGTCCAATGTCGAATTTAGGTGATGAGAAACATGGGGTAATCATATGGAATATATATACGTAGGAAATAATAAGCCTGATCTAGGCAAAGTGCCACACATGGGATAAAATACTGTCAGGTTGCACATGCCTAGACAGATGTTATAAATAAAAAAGGGCAATGTGACTCAAGCATGTTTCCACTCGCAGCTAAGTGCTGGTGGCAATTCAATTTAGCACGGTGTTGCCTGCGCAGTACAGAAGTACTGCACGATCGTATTTCCGTGCAATGAAGTATATGAACGGTGACGGGAGGAAGACAAACAAGTTTATTGAAAGAATGAAAGTGACAATAGTATAACAACGCGTCTTTGAAACGGGAAAAGTCTAATAAAGCTAGGTTTGACTTTGAAGCCACGGTATAGAAATACAGATTTACAGTCAAACACTCAAGACGCTTATAAATTATTAAAGGGTCGTGTTTCTTATATCCCACACATTTGAATTCGTGCACCAGTTTTGGGCTAGTTGCCTTTATCCGGTGAAGATAACAAAGATTAGGGTTTATGTTAACGATAACTACAAAACCCAACCCAACTGTGCTTCGGCCGTCGCGCTCGATAGGCGGGGTCGTCTTATCTGCTGCATACATCAGGGCGGGTAAGCGAAGACAAGCTACTGCTGGCCTTATATAGTCTAACTATTTCTATTTTCTCCCTCATATCTGTCTAGGCCTGGGCAACCTGACAGTATCTTAGCCCACGTGCAGTCTCTGACTGTGCGGTACTTTGTCTGGATCAGGCTTGTGCTTTCATATCATATATATCACATAACTACTAATGTCTGCTGTTTATAGGAAACGCGCTTAAATGAAATTACTGCCTCAAACCTTTCGACTTATTACTCTTTGCGCTGCTCCGGTGATTCTGTAGCTGCCATTTCAGGACAGGTGGGTGTTGGTATAGTGCTGAATTCACGTGCCGAATCCTGCTTAATCGATTAGATTGCTCGCAATAGCAAAATGTGCGCAGTTAGACTAGCCACTAATATTAGTTCAAACTCAAAATCTTCTAATACGAGATGCTTGTTTAATGTAGTAATTTACAACCCGAATAACACTAATTCCAAAGAACAGAAGAACGCCTTCTACGACGGTCTATACGCTCTTGTGCGACGTGCAAAAAGCTCAGACATTATTATCTTAGCGAAGGATATGAATACCAGACTGAGTCGCTTAGACATATCTGAATCACAATTAGATGGCAACGCACAGATAATGATGAATGATTAATACAATTGTGCACAATCTCGATTATTCATTAGCAGAACTTCCTTTCGCCATAAAAGATGTCAATGTGCCACATGGCGCTCGCCGGATGAAAGCAAACCTTCGACTCAAATCGACCATATCGCCATAAGTGCTCGTTGGAGAGGTTGCATTGAGAACCGCCGCTCCTTTTGGAATACCTGCATAGATTCAGATCATGCTCTTGTGCGGTGTAGGTTTTCGTTAAAGTTTTCCGGTACCAATCCTTCTAATGCGGTCGAAAAATTCTCGCAGCCTACAGTTCCAGAAATTTATAGGACCACCTTGAGTAACTCACTCCCAGTTGCTCTGTGTGCAACTGCCGATGAAAAGTAGAACAAAATAGCAGGGATTATGCGAGCCGCCGCAATAACAGCCTGTGACACTACACAATCAACCCAAAAGTCCCAATGGATGTCCCTGGGCTCTATAGAAATTCTTCACGAGCGACGCCAAATATCTCAGCGTCCCGGACACAATACAGAGCATAGATGCGTGAGGAATAAACTTAAACGGAGCCTAAGATTAGACAGAGAAAAGTGGTGGCTAAATAAGGCCGAACAAATGGAAATAGCAAATAATGTGGGTAACGTGCGAAAACTCTTCCAACTTATTCGATCGACGGGCCTACAAAAAAGGAGTGAGTGAGACTATCAATGAAATAGACGGTACTCTTATCACACTTATCAATAAGAATCACCGCCTCTCACGCTGGACCGAACATTTTGAAGAACAATTCAGCTGGTCACCTGCGACGGATTCATTGCTTCATTTGAAGCAGTATGACCCGTGGACTGTTAGCGTAGATCCCCTTAGTGATTTAGAAATTAAAGCAGGTATCGAATCTATGAAACGATTCAAGGCAGCTGGCCCCGATGACATATCGCCTGTTTTGTTCAAAGAAGGTGGCCAAGTCCTAATCAGCACATTAGGCGATCTCCATCGCGAAGTGTGGTTGTCAGAATCTTTCCCTCAGAGTTGGGGAGAATCGGTTATTATATCGATATTTAGAAAGGTGTGCGAAATTTCATCGTAGGAAAAGTCTGAATCCCATAATAACGACTTAATTAGCGTCCATCTGCCTTCGAAGATTAAAATCGCATAGGTAATCACAGATCCGAGAGCAGCAAACTGGTTTCCGGGCTGGCAGAGGCTGTGTCGACCACATTTTTACACTTAGACAGGTCTTAGAACTGCGGAACACTTATCTACAACCGACCATAGCCATCTTTTTAGACTTCAATGGAGCATTTGATTCAGTCAATCGAAATGTCCCGTTTAACATCTTGCTGTGCAAAGGCGTTCCGTAAACGTATGTCAACATACTGCCTGCACTTTATGCTCATACATCCGGATGCGTTATGCTTTACAACACCGATTCACCCAAATTAACCACGATGATTGGCGTTCTACAAGGATGTCGGATTTCTTATTTTCTGTTCAATTTTTTAATTGATGCCATCATGTAATTATCCAGCTTTTGGAATTCGCATAATGCCAGGCGGCAAGCTTTTCGACTTGAACTATGCTGATGATATAGTTATGCTCTTCGACTCGTACACAGATGCACAGGTGATAGTGAACAAGCTAACTAGTATTGTGCCCGCATTCGGAATGCGTTTCGCACCATCTAACTGCAGTGTTCTGATGCAGGACATTGACTTATCAAACAGCACTTTGTTGCGTGAAAATCAGGCGCTTGAAACTGTAGATCGTTTGTACTTATCTTGGTAGTTGCATCAATAATTCTGTATCGTTAGATGATGAGGTCTCGGCACGGATTTCTAAGGCGACCTAACATTCTGCAACTTAGATCACCTCTGGCGTCAGAAAAGACTGTCTTTGTTGCTCAAAAGGTAGAGTCTACAAAGCGACAGATCGGGCTGTATTACCATATGGGTGTGAAACTTGGACCTTACGTAAACAGCACATTCAGCGTCTTCACGTATTTGACAACCACAACATTCTAGGTATGGTATGAAAGCACAAGCCTGATCCAGGCAAAGTGCCGCACAGTCACAGATTGCATGTAGGGCTAAGATACTGTCAGGTTGCCCAGGCCTAGACAGATATGATATAGAGAAGCAGATCAACCTGCATAGGCTACGCTGGTTGGGTCACGGCTATATTCTTGCTACGCGTAGTGTTGCGTCTAGTTGTTTGATTGTGTTTAAGAGTGTATAAATGCTTTCATTGTTCAGTGGGTCCAATAATTACCATTTGGGTACAGCTCTGATGCAATATAACAAAATGTTAGTTTGCTGTTTCCATCCGTTGAAGGCAAACACCGTAAAATCGAATGTAAAGTTTACGTGAGTAGAATGTGAGTCATCAAAATATTAGCTATTAAAACATGTACACAAAACTCTTATAAATAAACCCCCAGTAAATTCGGTATCATGAGTTTCGCAGTTATGTGTTATTAAAAGGCTGGCTGACGTGATCAATAGCAATAAGATAAGCAAAGCATAAAAGACAAAAACCTGCCTACCTGAACAGTTTTACCCAGGCCCATTTCATCAGCTAATATACCATTCATCCCGTTCTCGTATAATGTGAGTATCCATTGTAAGCCTTTGCGTTGATAATCTCGTAAACTGACGCCTTCGAGCAATTTGGGGTCCTCATTCAAATCCGAAGAACAACGTTGTTCAACCATATCTACGTAGACTTTGATTTTGTTTAGCGCAGATAAAAGTTCGTTGAAGTGTTCATCATCTAAACAATTTTCAACCTCGTCCCCAGAGGAATCGGAGTCCATCGTGTAGCACGATAACAGAATTTATTCAAGTAATTCTATCAATTAGGCAGGCTGCGTGAAGAAAAGTAGAAACAAGATAGATTGAATCAAACAAAACACCACGATAGATGACTTTCGTGATACTTTAACAATTGATTCAAACAACAGCAACGATTATATGCCAGGTCGGCATACCATAAACCCGTCATCAGGGATACCATAGCGCTAGATCAGAATTAGCATTGACTTCTTACTCTTAGGGACGTGACTCAGAATCGTCAAATATAGTCTTGTTCTAGGCATCTTCTTGGAGTGCTTGATGAATGATGTATATTGTCGAATCGAATGGCGAGGAAAGATTGGTATGGTGCATGACAGTGAAAGCTACAAGAAGTTTATCTTGTTGATGTCGCTCTACTCGTTTACAATGCTTGATTGAGTGCGCGTTTGATTTAAGTTGTAGACACTTTATCCCAATGTGTTAGCGTCATTTTTTTTAAGTTCAGTTGCTTTTTTGGTTCCTGCCTCTCCGATCACTTTAAGGTTTGATTTTATTATGGCTGTGGTGGTTAATCATTAATTAGTTTAAAAAAATTAATTTCGGCCGATGTAATGCTATTCACGATGATGATGGAAGAGCAGTTCAAACAAACGACTGACCGCTGTTTTGATAGACGATCCAGCAGTAAATGAGAACGATCTATATACGGTATGAAAGCACAAGCCTGATCCAGGCAAAGTGCCACACAGTCAGAGATTGCTCTCTGAGATAAGATCATGTGTAGTATCTGTATAGATCTAGATAATAGTGTCCATGCTGAATGTAGGGACAATATTAAAGAAGACAAGGTGATGAACTGTGTAAAACCGATATATTTTCAAACCATTCTTATTTTGTTGCGTTGACCATTAATATTTACGATGCCGAACACCTTTTTATGTTGCTTCCATTCACGATAGACAAAAGGTTCTAACTCGACTCACGCTTCTTGTTCGTGTGGCTTTAAACTCGGGTGATTGATCACGGCGTTTCGTTACTGTGGCGATCAACAATGTCGCATCGATTTCAGCATTAGTTTTAAATAATTATCTTAGTCAATATATCTCGTGTAAACAAAAAATATTAAAGTGAATTTGTATTCACATGTTTCGTGGACCATGGCTAGTTTTTGAGATCATTTCAGCTACATTTATGAAAGCCGACAAAGTGTTTCATTGTTGATTTTCTTTGCTTCGAATAAGCTGAAATTTTATCATGTATTTAGGAGATTTCCTGTCTTGTCAAACGTTAGAATATAACATGATCATCTTTCGACATTCTAACCCATGTGATAGGTTCACACAGATGAAGAACAGTTATTTGATGCAAAGTAATTTGGCGGTGGTAAACGATGTTTTCGTACATTAGAGCTCACTTCTTTACTACAATCGCCACTGCATTTACCGGCATCATAAATCTCATAGCAGCCGAGGAAGTTCATTTTTGTAGTATAAGACGGTCGGCAAAAACTACCAATAAGCGAGCTGCCTTGAGTGATCGACTGGCAGATTGTATGAAAGCACAAGCCAGATCCAGGCGATGTGCCGCACAGACTGACAGACTTTCTAATCAATGTCCTCACCCAACAGACTGCTTGTTGCTGAACACGAGCAGTCAGCGTTTGCTGAGGCAACGTACAATTTCACTCGCTCAATAAGCTTCTATCGAAGTCCTTGCTTTACGAAATCCACTCGCGCAGCCAGACATAATTGTTACTATATGGCCTATTCTGTGACAGAGTGAAAACACCTACTATGGTGCTTGCAAACAAACGATTTCAAACAATGTTATTACACGCAAGTAATGGCGATAGCAGCTGCTCATCAAACCCACACTCACACATCGCATTCTTGAAGCACTTGATACGGGGTGAAATGGACTTATTCGCATAAGATTCGCCATAACGGAACTTCATCTGACACAAATGTGATCACAAGGGTGGGTGCCTTTCGTCCTCATAACTGTTTAGGCCTGGGCAACCTGACAGTATCTTCGCCCACATGCAGTCGCTAAATGTGCGGCACTTTACCTGGATCAGGTTTGTTTTCATACCAATAGGGCTCTACATCTGCCATATGACTAAGGACTTCAAACATTTAGGTGGCGATTGTAGTAGAGAAGTGAGTTGTGAAGAAAGCCTGATTACACTTATCTGAACCAAGTACATGGGTGAAAACGTAAAAGAATGGACATTTCATGTTAATGGCATATTTTAACGGTAGGCTGGGTATCGTAAAATTCTTGGGAACTAAAAACGAAGAAATTCATATAAATGAAACAATATGTGGGCACACCTAAATGTAGTGAAAATTGACTCAAATAAAAGTTTAAAAAAGTACAAAATAGACGAAACCTATAGGATGAACGCTGAATACAAACAGAGCACAGTTTGCATTTGTTTGGAATAGATATATCCCCAAATGAATTGAATTGCAACAAACGCTGGGATTGGGGTAGAAATTTTCAATCATCGCAGTAACAAAACGTCGTGAACAATCAACCGAATACACCGGCTAATAAACGAGAAGCGTACAATAAGTTCGAAATATTTAGAAATATTTAAGCAATATAATCATGTGTGAGTTATGGTAGGAGTGGGAGTGGGAAACGCAACAAAACCAAGCATCGGTTAAGCGCTTCATGCTTACGAGTAGCTGAGCGTTCAATAGTTCATTACCGTATAAAAAGCTAAGAGCTTGCACAAACCGCAGGATAGATTGAACGGTGGGTCAAAAAAGCAAAGAGAGAAATGTTTGCGTTTTCAACGTCTTATAGCGGGCCTCATTCGCGTTTAGCCTGCACCATCAATGGATTTTTGTGGCATTTGGACAGGTAGGGCGTCAACCCAGGACACAGCTACCCACTACATCCTCCGGAACAGGGTCAGTTGAAACTGCGTGTGTACGGACTTCCGATACTGGGATCTGGAAGAGCAATGAAACTGGCAAAGAGTTAGCGGGGTTGTGACGAAAATGCAAATAGCACAGAAAGAGAACTTACCGTTGCCACGAGCTAGTGAGATTCGGAAAAAATGCAGTAGGGTTTGTAAAAAAATGAAAATAGTGTTCACGGGGTGCTTGTGTCTTGGGAGTGGGAGATTTCATGGAGGTGAGAATCGAGGAGACCTTTGAATGAACCGAGAGAAGCGGCCTCAAAAAGCGTGCCTGGAAGAGTTCCACTGACTGCAAACTATCACAGAGAAAAAGCTGTGTCGACATTCAAGCCTGCTCTGTTGACATAACAGTTTGAGCTCATGTCCTCGGAGGTTAGTGCTTGGAGAGGGAACGAATAGGGAGTTGCATGGATGGGAGGGGTCAGTCAAGATCCGGTGGGTAAGTAACATGTCACCGCGGTGAAGGCGGTAGGTAACGGAGAGTATATCTAAACTGCGTAACCTTTCCTCGTAAGACATGTTGTGCATACCACGGACAAGTTTTGTCGCACGTCTTTGGGCCTTTTCGAGAAGGGACACGTCTTTGCATAGCCAAGGCTGCCAAACCTGTACTGCGTACTCCAAGTGTGGACGGATGTAGACATTCAGCAGTGTCGGGAAGAGAAACCGGTCAAACCTGCCTAAAGCGCGGCGAAGTAAGCCAGTGTTGCGATTTGCTACTGCTGCGGCTCGTTCGCATTGCGTAGTGCAACCGAGATCGTGCTGGATGATGATGCCGAGATCCTTTTCTTGTCGAACACTCTGAAGTACTGTTGAGCCCAAACTGTAAGCGACCAGATCTGAGTGTCGGATGGGGAGAACGCTACACTTGGAGGTGTTAAATGGGAGATGATTCCTCAAAGACCAGCTGTGTAAACGATCTAAGTCATCTTGTAGTACGTGTGAATCCCTTGGCGATTTGAGTGAGCGCCAGATTTTGACATCGTCCGCAAATAGGAGGAACGGCGATTCAATGTTTTAGCCAATATCATTGATGAAAATGATGAAGAGTCGGGGACCAAGAACGGAGCCTTGTGGCAGACCGCACTTGATTGGGAAGCAGGCAGAATAGCAGTCATGCACACGAACACAGAGGGAGCGGTCGCGAAGAAAGTACTTCATCCATGACAATAAGGATGACCTAACGCCGCAGGCAACGAGTTTAAGTAAAAGAATGCCGTGGTCGAATGCCTTGGAGAAATCCAGAAATACTGCATCGACACCAATGCCTTCGTCCACAGGCATCCCGTGCGAGAAACAAGTTGGAAGTGCATGAACGGTTGGCGCAAAAGCTGTGCTGTTGTGTAATTAAAAGTCGATTTGCTTCAATATGTGAAACAAGGTGGTCAGAGATTATGCTCTCCATGACTTTAGAAATGACTGACAACAGCACAATGGGGCGATAATTTGCGGGTTCCGACCGGATACCGCCTTTAAAGATAGGCGTGATAACACCTTCTTTCCAAGCTTGGGGGACGGTGGCGGAGTCCATACAACGTTGGAAATACGTGGCAAGTAGATGAGATATGTGCAATGCGGCTACGTTGTCGTTAACACCGTATACGACACTCAATACGTTGTGTTAAAACAATGGTATTTGAACCAGGTATCTATACCAAATTATTGGATTAGTTACATCATATTTTTAGTATCTTCATTTTCTTATAAGAAAAAACTAATAATATAGTATCAATTAGCATTAAAATTGACTTTTGAAAAAGTATTAAAATCTGTTCGTTGGTTTAAACGAATTTAAATCAAAGTTTATTTAGTGTAATGACGAGCACCCTCTTCACCGTTTCCACCATCGGCTAAAAAAGGTTTGAAAACTACAAACGAGGTAAACTTGGCACTGCGATTTTAGATGCCAAACGGAAATAACTTTAGATTGCGCGGTACGTCCAACATTGTTTAATTTACCGCGCTCTGCTTAACAATCCATTTCCGAATCGCTTTTTACTGAATTTGCTGTAAAGTGGTAAATTGGTATATATATATATATATATATATATATATATATAGATATATATAATTGTAGTGGGACCAGTACAGCTAGGTACAAAACTCGCAAACCAAAATAAGAATTGACTTACGAACAGTTTTCCGATCCACGTAAAAATAATCCGCAATCCTTCTTTGGTTATCCTTGTGTTCTTGTAATGACTTCCATATTTCTATCGAATGTACGTTCCCGAGATGGAATCCCAAAAAGCCCAGATCACCGGAGAGAACGCGGTTAATTAGGTAAAGAACCAAACAGAAGTGTATTGGTTAAGGAGTAGTTGAGTTATGTACAAAATGTAGTCGACAGCATCGAATTGTGTGTTCACTGAGTTATCGAAGCAAAAAGAAGAAGAAGAAGAAGAACAATCGATGAATACGTGAATGATAACGTTAACAGGAATCGAAACATAATAGTACATCGATCGTTTGAGCTACCGATATGTGCAGAACAAATTAACTGACGATTATCAAAAAACTGTACATAGATTGTTACCCGGAAAAATTGCTTAAAGTAAAAATAGCGTTTTACAAAAAACCTCGCGAGAATCTATAATATATATATTATATATATATAGATTATATAATTAGAGATGCTTGCTGTACCAAATAAAATGGTGGAAACGTAGCCAACTCGTTCTTCGCTGATTTTAAATCGGAGACGCTGATTAGTGATAGCAAATTGACCGTTTTCCGCTTCCGGATGTTTTGCACATAGCAGTGTCAGTATCACGGCTAGTTATCTGTCAGGTAAAAACAGTCGTTCGAGTTGGTCGTTGGAATTCAATTGTAAGTAGTGCTCGCCAAATTTTGTTAGATTTTCTACACCAGCTGGACAAAAATATGCGTCTTTCGAAATGTGCTTACCTCAAACGTTAAACAAACGTGCGTTTGAAAGTTCTCCCGGACATGAATGGCTTACCAAAACGTCCATGACCGGCTTGAAAACTCCAGTAATGGGGATCAACATTACCCAAAATAAACTATATAAGTCCTCTGATATTGTAATCATCTAAAATTTACTTCCAAATGGCCCGTCAGGAGAATATGATTGTTAAGAAAATTCTGCTTTGGCAAGCCAAATGCCTCCCAGGATCTCAAGTCACTACGCACGAAATAAAAAAATCGCTTTTTAGCAGGCTTTTGAAAATCTATTTACTACTGCCATTTGGCCGGTACCTGCGCGTTCGCATGCGCAGTCCAACCAGTTTTCGACTGCTCTGGTCTCAAAAACAGGGTATCAACGACGATGCTCCTAACCATAGTAAAAGTGGATTAAAAGGTGTGCTGCATAGAAATGCCCGGGTAGTGTACACAAATGATAGCAGTCTACGTAATAAGTGGCGAGAGCTGCAGCTTGCTTTACATTGCAACCAGGTTAATGCAATTGCTATATGCGATTCATGGTTGAAATCAGATGATTATCTACCATCATTTGCGTCAACTAAAAACGCCATCTATTGTCAGGATATGGATACTTGTGCTACGGGAGGATGTGTGACAATGATAATAAATAAAGATCTTTCCCACATCCATAAATTTGCTTCTCCTCGCACAATCCACTGATTATCGGTATTTCTTACTACAGATACATTTATAACTTCGGAATGCTGAACCGTTTCTAATTCCAACATTCATCTCAAACACTTTTTGCTTTCGAAGCCATGTTGCGCGTTTGAGGTTTCTTCACCTTAGTGGAAAGTGGTCGACTCCGTGCATATTAGCATTTTATCTTTCCAGTATTCCCATTTGGTGCGGACAAATAGACTGCAGTCGGTGGATTCTAATCCACTGAACCTAATAGGATACAGACGTAGCGAGGGCGGCAACTGATTGACGGGGCCTCGCAGCTAAAGTGGGGCAGTGGTTTTCAATGAGCCGAAAAATCTCTTCCAAATCTGAAGCAGCTCAAGCGCTGACTCTAGGCCAATCCAGCCATACTTTATCTGTATTTGCTGCTCCTGTGTTAGTAATCCATAAAAGCTGAATGGAGTGAATCCCATGATGCGTTGTGATATATGAGAGGGCAGTTCAAAATGGAGAACTAGCTGTTGCCCATGCAGAAAGTGCTTCCTTTCCATGGCACCAATAGAACCATAGGAACAGCTAGGCTGATACATTTGGATAATGATGCCGTCGCTTCTGCTGACAGGAGGACTGTCTACGAGATTCGGCTCCAGATTTTTCCTCGATGTTGACTCCTTACGCCGTTCCTTTCCCATGATTGCATGTAGCCGCAATGCGGGTACGCTTTCAGCATAAAGGTTTTTCTCTTCTCACTTTCTCATGGGTGGATTTACGATCTCCACAATGCTAGAGCAGCTGCTTTTGAAGGCGCCAGTCAATCGCCTTACTTTTGCTTCGGTCTTAGAACATTCCGTGCCGGTCACACTGGACCACGCGTGCAGCCAAGCAGCTGAACTTGGTGTCAAAGGCTTAGACAAGACTCGTCGCCCATCAAGCGTTTTTTTTTTTTAATTGGGAGGTTATTTCCCAAAAAACCGCCCCCTGACAACCTTGAATTACACCACTCTGAATTGACAGGCTGCGAGATCTGTGGCCATTGATTTCAATAGACCATGTGCGATTTTTAAAATAGATGTTAGCTAGGAAAGAAGATTTCCTCCTATACCATTTGATTGAAATTTCGTTATTAATAATTCAGATTTACTTATATCTAGGATGATAACTATGACTTCAAAAACTTCCTTAATGGTATTAATAATATAGTCAAGGTATTCAAGCTGGCATGTAATGCCTTTAAGGCACATGTAAGGTATTCGAGAGATAATTGCAGATTTCAGGTTATCGTAAGGATCTGTTGTAGGTTGATCATGAAATACATCAGAAAATTTCTGGTAACGAGGATCGGAAGCATTCCAACAATGTGGTTGTGGCATGTGTGTTGCGTTTGTACACGGTATGACACGAACAAAGCCTTCATTCTTTCGAAATAAAGAGGCAGATCAGTTGTTTAAAAGTCAAGGCAAGGTAAAACAAGTGATAAAATCGTCTTTCTTCTGGTCCTCGTTATTGGTATTAGGGACCATTGCGCGTATGGTGTCGGTCGAATAGAATATAATGAATGTTCGGTCTTTCCCATTTGTAGTGTGTTCCTGTAAT